>JAJDFF020000073.1:39588-110306 GCA_021527025.2 Geoglossum cookeanum
ACCACCAACCCACAGACGCAACAGAACAACCGCCAGCCCGGGCACGGGGACGGGGGGCAGAGGAAGGGCGCTGAGCGGACCGAGCTAAAGAAAAAACATCAGAAAGCTACAAAGTTTAGTTACAGAAAAGAAAAAACCTCAAGTTCAAAGACCTGCCCGAACGGGCCCTGGTGACCTGAAAGCCGTATCCCACGCCTCCTGCGAGCTCCCGCGAGCTCAAGATAAAGCCCGCAGTCCCAATTAAATAATTCAGCAACTCCGCAGCCCGCTAGAGGGAAAGTCTTTAGCCGATTGGCCAAACATCAAATTAAACCAAGCTATGCAGCTGCCACGGTGATCATGATACCGGCTACAAGAAACGAGTGTACTGGATTCCCCACACCACGTCAAAAGTTGATCACGGAGCGCAAGCCTCCGAAGACGGCGCCTCAGCCTAGGACAGAGGAATGCCCAAATGCCGAATTCGCCCAGTGAGAGCGGAGTTTGGGGAGGGAAGGGGAGGGGGGAAGGAAGGTCCAGCCCCCTTGACTTCTCGTTACGCCAAGAGGAGGCATACTTCAAGGCGAACCAAGACCGGCATCAAAACCAGGCAAACACAAACAACAAAGCGACACTGGAGTCTTCAAAACCGCCGTGCTGCGTTAGTTGGCTATGAGAAGTGCGAGGCGCGACCGTTAAGCCAGTAGGGAAGGCCACCAGAACGTTTTGGAATAACAAAAAGAAGTTGCATGATGCAATGCGAACTACGAGCCTTTTCCGCACGTTTGTGAGCGAAAACACCGGGTAAGCAAAACGCCCGGCACCCCATGATAGGAAGGAAAGAGGAAAGTACACAGGGCAGTCCAGCCCACCCATGCAACTTCATATGCTGCCCATGAGCAGCAGCAGCAGTCCTGGCAGGACGGCCAGCTTCACGCAGCACACCCCCGCCCCGTACCCTCACAGCTAGTCTCACCGGCCTCATGCAGCACCCCCCAGGTCGCCCACGCACACGCTCCTCTGTCTTCTGCCTCCTCGGGAGTCTCTAACCCGAGCCACCGGCCGCCCAGTCTGTGAACTCCCCCGATTGAAAAGGCAGCGTCAGCACCAACAGCAATAACAACAACAACAACAACAACAACAACAACAGCCAAACACCGACATCGGCACATACTCGCTACCAGACTCCGAGCGCGCAGATCAAACATATGCACGGATCAGCGGGTCGATGGACGGAAGGATCAGTAGATCAGTGGATCAGTGGGTCGATGAATGGAAGGATCAGCCCAAACACCCACCACCACCGGCCCGCAATCACACAATCAAGCTAAATCACCGATGCAAAGAGATTGAAAAGAGAAAAAAAAAAAAAAAAAAAAAGAAAAAGAAAGCCAGCGACCGTGCCAGGGCGCAGAGAGAAGTTGTTCAAGAGCCTATGAAGCCGCCCGCGCTAGCCTTATACGTCACGTCACGCCTCGCCATATTACTTACCCATATGTTTAAAATCTGCCCCCGAGGCAAACCGGTGCTTTCCGAGTATTTCCTACCCTCCACCCTCCTGCCACCGGAGCGGCTCTAATGGATAAACTCCGGAGGTGTACCACCAGACTAGAGACAGAGAGAGAGAGAGAGAGAGAGAGAGAGAAAGGGAGAGAGACCTCCCCATTTGCGTGACACGTCGTGGTGGTGGTGGTGGTGGTGGTGGTGTGGCCCATTACACATTGCACGTTATACATTTAACATTACATTTTACATACACATGAACCGCAAAGGGGGTATACTTTATAATAATATAAAAAATTAAAAATTAGAAATTAAAAATTAGGGATTGAAAATAATAAAATAAATAAATAATATAATATAATATAAAAAAATATAAAAAAATATAAAAAAATAATATAAAAAAACTTTTTTAAAAATTAAAATTAAAATTAAAAAAAAAAAAAAAACATCTCTCTTCCCAACCTCCCAACCCAACCCAACCCAACCAACAAACCCCGGCAGTCGCCTAAAAAAGCACTCCCTCCCCCAATCACCGAAAAATAAAATAAAATATGGGGGGGGATGGTGTGGTTTGTTGGGGGAAACGAACGAAGATTCTAAATATTTAATTTTTTTTTATTTTAAAAATTTTATTTATTGATTTTATTTTTATTTGTTTTGTTTATTTGTTTATTTGTTCCGGTAGGGGGAGAAAGAAATTAAAAAAAAAAAAAAAAAAAAATTAAATTTAAATTAAATTAAATTAAATTTGGGGGGTGTTTTTTTTTTTTTTTTTTTTTTTTTTAATTTTTTTAATTTTTTTTTTTTTAATGTTTTCTTGGGTAAGGTGGTTGGGTTGGGTTGGGTTGGGTTGGGAGGGAAGAAGGGAAGGAAGGGAAGAAGGGAAGGAAGGGTGTGTGTGACGTGGTGTATTGTATTGTATTGTATTATTGTGGGTAAGTCTGGCACAACGGCCCGGTTTGATGCTCGGGCCCGAAGAAAACATCCCCCTACCGTCTGGTCTGGACCCGAGTTCCGGCTTCCCAGCAGTGCTCTTGTGCGTGTGCCCCCCTCCCCCCTCCCCCCTTCCCTTGAAGTCTTTCTCATATATATATATATGATAATAGGGGGTTTCTCGGTATCGGGTATCAGGCTCCAACCGACTAGACACTTGGCTGAAACCTCCAGTGTCCACAGTCGTGACTGGTGTAATGTCGAAGCCTAAGCCTGGCCCCACCCATCCCTGGCCTCTGACGTAGAGCGGGGTCGAGTCGAATGGACAACAACGCTGGATGGCCCCAAACAGGCTGCCTTTTTTTTTTTTTTTTTTGGGTAAAACGCCTCAGCCTTTCTTTGACACCAACTCGATAATCCTGTAGTTCCCGGTCAACCCGGCCCAATGTCGCACTGTCTGGCCCTCGCTATCTTCTGCGCTCCTGTCAGCCCCCCTTTTGAGTAGCAGTTCCACAATGTCTTCGCGACAGCGTCCAACCGCCCAGAGAAGCGCTGTGCGACCCCGGCCATCTCTGGCTTCCAGGTGGGCTCCACGGTTAATCAGCAACTCCACCGCCGCG
This sequence comes from Geoglossum cookeanum, assembly GCA_021527025.2. Classification (NCBI taxonomy): domain Eukaryota; kingdom Fungi; phylum Ascomycota; class Geoglossomycetes; order Geoglossales; family Geoglossaceae; genus Geoglossum; species Geoglossum cookeanum. Next base: position 42,624 of record JAJDFF020000073.1, read on the forward strand.
GGCAGTTCTGCTTTCACAGCGACCGATAATGCGGGCATGCCATCTTTGTCCTTGCATTGCACGTCAGCGCCGCCGTCGACTAGTAGACGTATCACGTTCTCGTATCCGCCTGCGATAGCCGATATGAGGAGCGGCAGGCCAGAGTTGAATCTGAAATTCGTGTTGGCTTTGTATCTGATGAGCATCGCCACAACCGTCTCATGGCCTTGCATGTATGCGACTGCGAGAGGTGTGCACCCCTCCTTGTCTTGGATTTCAATGACCTCTCTGTTTATCTCCAGGAGTATTTTGGCTGCTCCATAAGTTCCCTTCCTCGCTGCCCATAAAAGGGGTGTCCGCTTCCACAGTTTGTCGGTCGCTGTTAGGCTGGCTCCGCGGCTGATCAGCTGGTGCATGATTACCTCGTTGCCCCACCAGACAGCCCAGATCAATGGCGTCCAGTCTTGAACCTCATCCCTTGCCTCAATGAGCGCGTTGCTGCGGAGGAGGAAAGTGGCGATGTCCTCTCGCCCAATGGTCACGGCCCAAATGAGCGGCGTGCGGCCATATTGGTCATCTTTGCATTCGAGCTCGGCGCCCCAGTCCAGGAGGAGTTTGATTGCCCCGGTCTGTTCGCGTTCCCGTTTCTCGCATCTCGACACTTCGATCAGTGCTCTGTTGATAGACGTCTGGCCAAGGTGGGACCTCCGCGCTTCGTCATTTAACAGCTTTGAGAGGGTTGCGATATCACCACCCTTTGCGGCTGCGACAAGCCGGCTTCGATCCCGGGAAAATATCGTTCCGAGCGCCGCGGACCGCCCTCCCGCAACGGACGTGGACGAATGGACACTATTTGACGAACTAGCCTCGCTGTATCCAATTGAGATGGGCGAAGGGCTGCTGGTGGACATGTTTTGGATCTCGCTTGTTGTGGTAGTAGTCATGGCAGGCAATCTAGCATACTCTGGTGGTGGCGACACGATGCCTGAGCACGATCTGTCAGGCACATCTCCCGTACTCGCCGGTGGGTGCATCGCCAGAGCAGAGCGGCTGGCTGCTGTACTGAAAAGTCGCGGTGTATTGGCTGCCAGAGGAGGCTGTTGCTGGTCGCTGCCCCAAAACAGCTCTTTTTCTTGACCATATGAGGGCGATGCTTGGCCCGATTTTGCTGTTCCGTCATGGTGCCACACGGAAGAGCCTTCCGCCAGTGATTTCGTGGCACTTCGCAGTGATGTAAGTGGTTTGAGTTTAAACTCCGACAGAGCCATGTCGATACTCACATGAGGTGCATGTTTAGGATTCCCGCCTGGACGGACAATCGCGACCTGAGCTGCTTGATCTCCGCGCGGAAAGATCCCCAACTGAGCCGGTGCAGCAGCACGCTCTTCCTGGAGCCATTCAGGCTGTCATGCTTGGAAAGAAGCTCGATGATGTCGCACAACACCCGGTCGCATCCGCTCAGAATCTCATCCGGATTCCTTCCTGGGACGAGAAGTGGCTGGGCTTCCCCCAGTGCGCTGTGGAAGGCACGGAGTTCGCGGTAGAGACTGTCAAAACTCTTGGGGGCCTTCTCGCACCGGTCGCAAGTGTCCCGCACCTTCGACACCAGATCCCCGGGAGCCAAGACGGCGGCAGTGAACTCCATGAGAGGCGGTTGCACTTAAGCGCCAGTAACTATTTGTTGATGTAATGGGGCAACTGTCCGCTGGGCAGGTGCAAAGAGGGCGGATCTGGGCCGGGCGCGGGCGAACCATTCTGCCTGGCGGTGTCGCTGGTTCTCCATCTACCGTCTGCATGAAACATAGCCACATCAGTCATCATCGCGCCCTAGCCAGTCAGGTTGACTGGTGCTTCCGCGATATCGTCCCGTTTTGTCTTTGCTTTTTCCCCCCCGTCTCGGCGCCTCATAAGCTGACGAACCCCCGAACAACCGTCCGGTTCTTATCGTGGCGTCTTCATCAATGACATGCTTCTTCACATCTACCATCTCGCCGTTCTCATCTCGTTCGCGCTCCTGTCTGCTGGCGACAGCACGGGAACCTGCTATTATCCCAATGGCAACAGCAGCTCCGGCCTCAATCCATGTAACGCAACGGCTCCCGAATCGCACTGCTGTCGGTCTGCGGACGTGTGTTTAACCAACAGGCTCTGCTTCTCCCCCGGCTTGAATGCAATCGTTCGGCGGGGCTGCACGGACAAGACGTGGAACGATCCTGCGTGCCCGCAGGTATGCTTAGCAGGTAACGGGGATATTTCCTAGGCTTAACACGGCGATCCTATGCGCTAACGATAGCAGGGGATTTCCAACTGGCCGACGTCCTGTTGACCGTGTGCGACACCTACAATGTCTTTTGCTGTGGACAAGATGACCGCGCACGCAGTTGCTGCAACTCGGGGAACGGAACGGTCAGGCTCACCGCCGCAGAAGTCATGCCGGCGGCGCCAAAGGCTCCTACTTCAACAGCTGCAACAGTTGCAAACGCCACATCCCCTACCACATGCCCTCAGCTCAACAATTGCACGCGGGAAACGAACAGGTCTATCGGCCTAGGGGCTGCTTTAGGCGTTATCACCGTCGTCCTGGCTGCCGTGAGCGTTGATTGGTGGAACAAACGGAGCATGCTGAAGACCCGGCGGCCTGTCATGACATAGGCAGGCGAGCGGCCGCAGAAAGTGTTGGGAGCGGATGAGGCAGGACTATATACCGATACATTTGGGGGACATTTTTCATTGTATAGCACTGTTGGACAGGTCTAACGGCTATTTGTTGGGGAGTCATGTCAAGTATTGGGGAGCGCCTGCTTGTACATAGGAACTTAGACTGGCAGTAACATAGGATGTGGCTTTTTTGGCGCATAGGGGGCTACTCATAGCAGTGCTATGAACCCGAGGGAGCAGAACTTGTATGTACGTAAGGTGGGGGCAGCGCCCGTAAGAAAACAGAAAGTAGAATTTTCTTTTAAAAATAAACCCCCCTCCCCCCACCCGTTCCCAAAATGGACATAGTTAAGGTGGATTAGGGTAGCCCCCAAGAACACGCTTATCCGGTTAAATATAATGGGTGTCTCTGCCCCCCATTTTTGGGTGGGGTTTTGCGGTCGGCACACAAGTCCCCCCGCCCACCCCCATCTGCCAATAGTGTAGCATATCAACGCACTTTCCAAGTCCATACCCAGCATATATGATTGCATAAATTTTATTTTTCTACAAAGCAATTCATGAATTCTGATGGGGATCTACACCATTTTGGCGGGATCTGCAGGAAGGTTTGGTGGCGCCCAGGAGCAGACACTTACCCTTATCCCCCCCCCAAGTACAAAAGTCTAGAGAGGCAATGTTGGTTCTTCCGGAGAGTATTTTATCACCTTCTCTCTTGCAACAGCAGAGAACCCTCTTCCATAGCCGCAGCCCATTGGATCCCGCCACTCGTCAGCAAGCCACCAAAAGTCGCCGAACCGCGCAAGAAGCGCAAAAAAGTGGGCAAGCACAACCAGCGCTCGCGGTTGCCGCTCCTCAATCAGCTCGATGAGCCGTCTCTTAACCATCATGGGGATTTTGTCAGTCTTCCGCCTATATCGCCCGGTGCCCCGCGGCCAGCGATTGCAATCTGAATACTGCCGAGGTAATTTAGCGTAGATTTGCAGGCTTCCTCGATAGCTGTATCCCGAGGCTCGCTAGCGTCGAAGTAGAATGGCCGCCCCAAAGTGCGGAGTGGACGTACCGGCCCCTCGAGTTCAGCAGCAATCGTCTCTCAGGAATAAGCCCCGCAGCCACAGCCTCTTTCGCCACGCAATCACAAGCACCCCAACCTCGTCCATTTGACGGCCACGCAAAGCACGAGTTCTTCCCAGACTCCGCTGTGTTCGAAGGAGAAAAGAAGGAAACTTTCACCTGAACGATAAAAGTCGAGCTCGGGGTTATGATGCGAAAATGCATCTGGAGTGGCATGCTGGGACCACGCTGGAGCGTGCGTTCTCATCTCTTTCCGGGTGTGAGTGGCCTAGCTCCAGCGATTGGTAGCGGGCATGCGAGCTCCAATGGAAATTCAGAACCAGGAACAGGTCGGGAGGCTGCGCACCAGTTTCCCTGGTAACGTAAATGAAAATAATACATGGCTGGGAGAGAGACGCGATAAAAATTTGGAGACTCGAAAACTTCCCACCCACAAAAGACAACACCTTACACCTACCGGCGTCCCTCATCATCCATGTACACCCTTATATTTTGCAGCCTCATACGTCGTAAATTTCGCACATAGTCAGCCGAAAACAGAGTACCACCGCTACGAAGCAGCGCCAAAGCTCGTATCCCCCAAGAAAATCCAGTAGCGACGCGTATAGACGAGAAACGCTTTGGAGGAACGAGTAGCCATGCCGGATCTATCCAGCTCAAATGAGTTCACGATCTTGTCGTTTGTGTTATCTAGTGTGTACGGAATCGTTCAGATATTCTTAGGATATCTAAATTGGCGGGAGCAGCGGCGAAATCGCCTGCGAGTTGGTTAGTAATCTCCCTATGATCGCTACTTCAAGGGCCTCCTTTGCCCTGCCCTGCCCTGGCGTTAGTGCTGATGAAAGTGATATAGAAACATACGACTCTCCACAGCCAGAAGTTCCATGGATGGATACGTATCCCACACAACATCCGCGGAGTCGGCATTTCAGAGCAGTGCACAGGGTCCGGGATCTCTCATATCGAAATAGACACCTAGGCCCTGCATTGCCAGACCCTGACCAAATCCCAAATAATATTGAGCGGGCCAACCAACAGCAAGGGGCCACGCAGAACAATGGCGAGCTTCGCATCGTGTGAAGTAACGGACTTAGAAACGGGAGACGCAAACCCAAAAGCCAATCAGATACACACCTCCGGTAAGTCGCCGGCTATCCCGACCCTCAGCACAGCCGGGTGGGTGAACTACGTCCTAACACGCGCATCCTAGCTCTCCGAAGTGACAGTCACCGACGGTACGTCCTCAGCTCCTCATACGGCGCCTCGAACCGGAGCTCCCCACGGAGCAAACACGCCGATCTCATAGAGAAGCGAGCGAGAGTGCGGCCGCTGCTTGCCTGACAAGCCCCCCCTGATCGTCTTCTTTGCGGAAACGTAGGTCCTCTTAACGGCTCTTCGGGGGGGGGGAGGTGAGGGAGCTCGAGGCGAGTATGAAACCGTGCTAGAATGCGCTCGGGGGACGAGTAAGGCTAAGTGTTTGGTGCTGGGCAACCGAACCTTCGCCCCTCAAGAAAAGGGCCAAATCTTCAATTGCCGGTAGAGAAATGCAAATCTAGTAGTTATACTCAGAACATCAGCTTGGGGACCTTTTATAAATGGGAACGCGACGTTGTGCTGCTCCTACAGAGGGGGGCCAGAGACTTTCGACCAAATAGGAGCCATTCTGCGTACCAGACATCAGCCGAATAACCAACCAGGTATACATACACACACGACACATACACCGGGCATTTCCACGCCTCACGAACTTCAAATCCCACCCACCAAAACACGCGACATCCAGCCCTGCAAAACCGCAAAATCTCGCCATAGGAAGCGCGCAACAAACTTTAGCCCATTCTCGCAAGCAGGGTGATGGAATTCCACGCGCCCGCGATGTGGCGTTGTTAAAAAGAAAGGTTGACGACGCGGGGGGGGAAGGGAAGGGAGGGTTAACGTTAAGGTTAACGACGCGAGAGAAATGGGGGGGGGTTTTTGTAGCTCGGGGGGGCCGACAAAACGCGAGGGTAACGCCTGGGCACGCGACTAGATCCGTTGCCGCGGCAATGAGACACGTGACCAATGTGAGAGCTCCCCAGCTCCCCCCCTTCCACCCCTGCGCCAGCAAGACTCCTAAAGCCATAACTAGAACGTATGATCTAAATAGATCTTTTACTGGCATTTTGTAGCATTGAAAAAAATCAGAGAGAGTAAGAAAGCGGCCCGATTACCACACGTTCATCCCTGCTCTTGCCGATTTGTTGAAATGATAATTCCCATGCAGTTGAATACGCTCAGCAGCGTATCATTTTTCGCTTTCGCCGAGCTTTCTTCTGGTATTACTAAAGTGACAGATTATGTTTCGGTACAGATTCCTTCCGTTCCTCATAATGCTTTTGCAAAGAGTCGAAGTGGAGGTCTTTGCGCATATTGATATATACGCCCCGCTTGAAGGGGTAGATAGCTGAGTCTCTGATTGATCTCCTTTCCCACCTCCCTTTCCCGCTTTGACTAACGTAATAGAAACTCCGGGCCTTAATCTTCGGTCATATGCGTAATTCCGATAGCGACGCCAAGACGTTCAGCATCAGCATGCCGACTTGTGAAGAGTTATCACTCTAGTCTCCCCCTTGAGGAAGATAGTTCGTGATGTTTTTCAAATTCATTGGGTTGGTCATAGTTGTTAAGCACTATTAACTGAAAATTAAAACAAAACAACATATACCACGCCTCCAGGTAAAGAGCCGGCTGGCTACAAGGAGATCTGTATCCCCCTCGAATCCCCGAAAAACCGATTCCGGGACATACATGTAATCGTGTATAAAAAAAAAAAAACAAGACGAGTAGGGGAATTAGTTCCTATTGGGGCGCATGCAAAATCCTGGTTTTTCAGCCCAGCGGCCACTCTGAAGCTAAAAAATATAGTCTTTTTTATTTTTTATTTTTTTATTTTTTTTTTTGCTACCCTTCTCCCTAGATGAGTTCGGAGGGCTTTGTTTGGGGAAAACGACATTTTCGTTTACGGCGGAAATTAACCAAGTAGATAAGCTTTCAGGCTTAGCATCCCCCCTGCCAACAACCCTGCTAGTTAAAGTATTATCACCCTTCAACCGAATGTCTCGGGTTGGTTTTATCGGTAGTTCTGTTGGTGGGTCGCTACGTAGCTCTGCCACAAGTGAGTCTGGGGTTGCCGAGTAGTGGGCCCCGTGGCTTCCTGGAATATTAACGGATTTTACCCCCGTTAATATCCCACTCGGCTGCTAGGCGGGATGCATCCGCACCTTGTGTGGCTCTGCACATATTTCGTATTATTATTCATTATATTCTTAAAAGTCAAATGAAAGCAATGAAATTATTACATCGCCAAGCCGGGTGTATGGGGATGAGGGAGTTATCTGTAGTCTATCATTCGTACAGGGGGGATTGCTGTGAAATGATTTGGGTATTGTCAGCCAAGCCTCGCTGTGTTTGAGGACTCTGGTGATAGAAGCAATAACTTGTTGATGATTATGTAGGGCATAGCTAGGTATATTGACTGCTTGCTTTCTCTTACATTTGCGGAATAGGGCAACGGGATTACGCGTACAGCGTGGATTAATTGGGATTGCAAGGAAACAGGCCCCATTTTCGATTCTGCAATGTGGCAAAAAATAAAATAAAATAAAATAAAATAAAATAAATCAAGAATCCGCGGGTGAAAGAATCGCGACGACATTACTCGAAACTCTTTCTTTCGAATATGGTAGGCATTTTTCCTTTTCGATAGCCTTAAGAAGCATTTTGCCGCCATATAAATAAAGTTTTTGATGGTTACGCCCTATTGCTTAATAACGGCACAAGCTATTGGCTGCATGCCCCCCCGCCATTAAAACCGTGTTAAAACTTATCTCCCTCTGAAGCATTATATATAAAACCACCCAATAAACCCCACCCCAATGATTAAATCAAATACTCTACAACTTCGGGATGAGACCCTACAATTTCGTCTAGGCATCCTTCTATCTACAGAGGCCTGAGTAGCATGGCTCCAAATTTTGTCCCGCTAAACCGCGCAAATAACCAACGTGACGGTACAATGCCTTATAGAATGTTCGATAAAAATGGTCGTTCATTTCTCCTAGTAACGTTATTTATTAGCGACCCGCTAACCGCTGATCTGCACGCTGCCTGTCTGGCTGGGAAGTAAGTTGGCTGGATAGGTAAATGAATAGCTATAAGCTCCCTTGGATTTAAGGAGGTGAGCAAAGAGGGGATGTTTGGTACTGCTACTAGTGGAATAATAGAAAATAATAATAATAATTCATTCACTTTAAGACCAAAACTACCTTGACACAGCCCTAGCTAGTATGGAAAGGAGAAATAAAGGGAGAAATAAAGGGAGAATTGAGAAAACGCAAGCCATCAAGAAGCATTAGACCAAAGGGAGAAATAGATTGTCCGATCGCCCCACCACTGACCACAGGTAATATGAGGGAGTAGTGGGCTAGAAAGCACAACTCGCATCCGTTTCACAAGACATAACATATTCTAGGATCTATGGGTTGTAAATTGACCAAGACCGATTGACCACGTAATTCTGGCTTCGACTAGGACCCTGTGGCAGGTGTTGAAGCTGCGGATGTAGCTCCTTGCCTGGTACCAAAATCGGGTAGACGGACGCGAGACAAGAATCTGGTTCGCTGGTTATTCGACCCGGGCCCTGGCGATGTGGTCGGGGCAGGCGGTCTTGAAGTGGCAGACCCCGCCAGCGTGGCCTGTGCCGGAGGACATGCGCGAAGCCGCTCTCGGGCATACTGCTCCATTCTTCTGTTCTCAGTCTCCTCAGTGAGAAGTCGCTCCTGGCCGCTCAGGCCTTTGATCCTCTCCATCTCGACTTCGTGTCTGTGGAGTTCCAGAGTGTCTCTATCATGCTGGTCATCGGTAAACAAATTAGACAGCGCTGCATTCAACCGGGAGTTAGCGGAATGCTCGATCAGTTTCGCGGCTAGTTATCTCGGAGGCTATGACATATCCTACTTACCGTCATTCTGTGATTTCGCTGGTGAGAAAATATTCAGCTTTGCGACTGAACGCGCGAGGAGCTTTTCGATGCTGCCCATCCAAATCAGGCGATTAAGCTCAAAGGGACCACAAACTAATTGGCCGTTGTCGACAAAAGACGAATTGAATGCAGAAAAAGCGTTAGATTCGTAAAGTATACCCTCACCCAGCAAAACATTACAAGAAAGGTCAGCAAGTACATGGAACGTCTCCGGATAAGACCGACCACCTTTATTTTCAAACGAAACTTCAGCGCGAACCTGCCCGACAGTATCTGCCGTGGATCCGTCAGCAAACATGACGCGGCCGCGACTCTCTGGGTGGCGATCAATCTCGTAGGCCATCTTCTCTACATGCGAAAGTGACATCATGCTAATCTCTGCGCCTGTGTCGGGGTTTGCCAAAACATGTTGTTGGTTGACGTAGCAGGATAACCGCCGTCGGGGCGAACCAATCCTACGCACTATTGGTATATAGCTTTCCAGGCTTGTGCGCTCTTGGAGGCGATATTGGTGCTTCGTCATGGTTTCCGTAGCATCCAGGAAATTCATGCCCATAATCACCGGTGTTACCAACTTAGCAAACACGTAAAACCAGCATTTGAATCTGTTCCGAGGCTGGTTCGGGAATGCGCAAGAGGCTTTTGTACGACCAATTGCACGGACAATATTTCCATTGCCTATCCGGAACGACTTCAAGTATTTTGAATCCTTTTCAATGGCCAGACCTAGTTCACGGGCTTTGCCTTCGGTAATGACATTCACATCGGAGCCGTAGTCGGGACAGGTCATCTCCGGGGTACTTCCAAGTAGTAGTGGTAGCTCCTTTCCGAGACTTTTTGTGCGAGGGACTCCACAACTTGGCGAATAGAGCGGGATATGCCTTTCCAAGCTTATGGCTATAGAGCTTGACTGATGGGGTGGAATAAGGTGTCCATTGGGCGCGCGCTCGCTCAATTTTTTGAGAAGCTGGATCGATTCTCTGGAGCCATTGGCATTCGCAAGCTCCAACACAGTTGATCCGCGGCTATCCTTTGCATTAGGATTCGCCCCATTCTCCAATAAAACCCGGACAGCCCCACTCGGCCTGATTCTCAATCTGCGCGGGAAAGTCTGGTCCATCGAATGCCTGACCGCTAAATGCAGTGGGGTTGAGCCGCTGGAAGTCTTCGCGTCAACATCGGCTCCCTTCGCTAACAAAATCTGGATGACCTCTGCAGATCCCTGAATTGCCGCCTCGTGTAAAGCTGTCATTCCTCTTTTATTTCGCATGGAGACATCAGCTCCCATTGTGAGCAAGACGCGGACCGCAGCTTCCCTGGAGATTGCTCTGTGCAACGGTGTGTTTCCATCTCTATCCTTCACGTGAATTCTAGCTCCATTGTTAAGCAGGATTCGAATAGTTGCTTCGTCTGTTTGGTGTGCCGCGTAATGTAGAGCTGTTTCTCCGGACTTATTTCTAGCTTCTACTTGAGCGCCGTTTTCGAGCAGGGTTCGTACAACCATGGCGGCACCCTTTTGCGCTGCGTAATGTAGAGGCGTTTTACCATCTATCGCTGGCGTACACGAACTGAGTATCCCCAACAATGTATGAATTATTGCTGTGTTTCTACCAGCTGCTGCACTATGCATGACTGTTGATCCGTCGTTACCACAAACTGTCACATCAGCTCCTTTCTTCATAAGAAATCGGAAGGTTGTCTCGTGTCCCCCCGCGGCCGCTAAATGTAGTGGAGTGATTCCATCGTCATCTTTTGCATCAATAACGCAACCCCTTTCTAACAGAAGCTGTACCATCAGCTCATGGCCATTTTTGGCTGCCAGATGCAGTGGGCTAAATTTTTGCCAACCACAGGTCATGGTTGGATCACCACCTCTCTCTATCAGAAGCCGCGCCACCGGTTCGTGGCCATTTTTGGCTGCCAGATGCAGTGGAGTCTCTCTAGATCCCCCCTTCACATCGGCAATAGAGCCTTTTTCCAACAGAAGGCGCACCACCGGTTCGTGGCCATTTTCGGCTGCCAGATGCAGTGGGGTAAATTTTCGCCAACCACAGGTCATGGTCAAATCACCACCACTCTCTATCAGAAGCCGCACCACCAGTTCGTGGCCATTTTTGGCTGCCAGATGCAGTGGAGCCTCTTCCAAGAGGTTCTTTGTGTTAGAGTCAATACCTGTAATCAACAACCGAAGTACTTCCGCTTCTTGCCCATACTCTGCTGCTCTGAGCAGCCTATCTTCAAGAATCCTCGGGTACGACATAAGCGCGGATGCTTCTAGCTTGCTCAGGCGGGTTGTGCGCAGAGAACCCAGATAGGGAGATAGCGGTGACGGTTGTGGACATCCAAGCTAGCTGGCTGGTTTAGATCACATAGGCGGACGATCTAGCAATTCTCACCAGGCTTTTAGTTCCACTTCAACATACCACTTAGTTTCGTCCAGCGCTATACGCGGTGGGTCAGTCCTGAGAGACCCTCATGCTAGCAAGTGCGCGGTGCCAGGACGTCCGAATAGATAGAGGAAGAGCGAAGACAGTTAGTGATCGCCTGGAACCACAGCGCGGAGTTGTCACGGCACCAGTTCGGAAATCATGTGATGCGAGAGCGTTTATCTGGCATGTTTATCAGCCACTCGCCCCGCATGAACCGAAGACGACGAAACTAGCCTTCTCTTCCCTTGAGGGACGCTTCGAACGATCTATCTGTGCCATGCAGTCTGATATTGAACCTGGAAGCAGAAGAAAGCGCTACATCGATGGCTTCCCTTCGCTTGCAGCATTTCTTGCTGCCGACAAATCCAAGTCTGCCTCGATTTACCGGAGGTTTGACCGGCTTGGGTCGAGAAACCTGCTCTATCTCCAAAGTGAGCTTGTTGAGCTGGAAGCTAAGCAGGATGAATATGATACCGAGGACCTTAAGGACAGTGATATGGTCGCAAAGAAATGCGCCAGGTCCTGGAGCGATTTTGTCCAAAATGCGGAACGGGAAGATCGGCATCGGGAGAGGGAGAGAATGGCGCTCGCTAAGAAGATAAGAGAGACGTTGAAAGAGTATCGTGAGATTATCCTGAAAGAAATAAGACGACTTTAGTGTGCATGTTGATAGCCATATCTAGGAGAGGCACTAATACTCGAACACGCCATTCTTGATATCAACTGCCCAAATCCCCGCACACTTACTGCCCTCCGCAACTGGTTTCACAGAATGGACCATCCGGAGCCTGATCGTTTTCCGAAGCTCGGAGGCCGAAGCGCACATATACTAGATGATGAAGATGACTTGGTATCACTTCAGCCGACGGCGGAGGAAGACCGCCTCACTACATTTGTATATAACTACATGGGGATTTTGTTTCAGGTATAGTGATAATCAGCGATTCCCTCCCCATACCGCTGACTGGTTAAATCCACAGACCGGTCCAACTGAAGGCTCGATAGCACGCGTCTCCGAGAAGCACGTATCGTATGCCGTGACCTTTTTAAGCGTGATACTCGCAGCGAGCCTCCTAATCGGAGCAATCGTAAGTCTTTACAATGTGCAGGCGGCAAAAGCAAGACTTTGGATGATAGCGGGATTTACGTGCGCATTTTCAATCTCTGTGGGTCTATTTACCAATGCACGTCGACCAGAGGTCTTTGCGGCGGGTGCCGCGTAAGTATTTCAGAGATTTGCCCCTTTTTTCGACTCAATATGTGAGAATGCTTGCTAATTGGAAAAAGATATGCTGCTGTGTTGGTAGTATTTGTGAGTGGAGAACTAGGCAAGAAATGAAAAGATAAAAGCGGAAATTAGCAACACATAAAATGCGCCTTTAGTCTGCTCTGCTCCTTATAATGAGTACCGCGGAGAGTATCGGTGTCGGCGAGTAGTATGCTCAATGCCCTTATTCGTGCGTGCTATGCTACGGAAAAAAACGAGCGGCAGCGAGGTAGGTAAGCTACCCGCACCAAGAATTCTAGCTAGTCGCCCGGGCTCAGAACCTGCCTCCACACTACTTACATCATCAGTTCTATTCGCACTGTCAACCTATCGGAAACAATGTGGGCCAGGGAGCCAACCTCTAAATTGGGGGACAAACAACGCGACGTTCTGCTGTTTTTAAAAGTGACCCATACCCCTCAAGCGCCGCCTCATCGCTCAACGCCTCACGTGTGCAAAACTGATGCGCCCTTTTGGTATTATACGATCGGCTACCCCTAGGCCCATGGGGCAGATATTCCCGAGTGAGTCGAAACGGAGAGGAACTATTGAAGCACAGAGCCATAGACATTATCTTGGAGTGTAAATCTGTTGTTGTGATGCTCGTGAGTTAAGAAGGCTGGGAAACGAGCTAAGAAATCTAAGCTGAGCCTATCTAGGTATCTGAAGTGAGACTAAAGAGTCGCCCAGGCCTCAATAGAAGTGTTGGATGCATAATGATTGAATGCTATATGTAATGACTATCTACTATATTGAGCGAGCATTGACAATGAGTCAATGCTTGGCGTCCGAGCCATGAGGTCCGAGACTTATGATGATGCTCAGGAGTTAAGGCCTGAGCGACTGTACGGGTCTAAGCGTACCCACTCATGGCGGATATATAAGGCCTATAGAATGTGCAGTAGATAGAGGCGACAGAATACAATCACCTCTCCAATCGGTGCAATAAGTCTCACAAGAAGGGAGCAAAAGCAACATGCATGTGCTCGCTAATAAAACGTAAGCCGACCACCATATCAATCGAAGAATTCGGTACGACTTCGAAGCGTATGTTCCGAAATAGCCGTGGATGTTCAGGGAAGTACCAAGTCAGATAAATGGCTCCTTCAGGCCTGATCACTCCTCCTGATGACAAGCTGATTACGCCGCCTGTTCGCTCTAGCGGGCAGTCAAGTCCCCGTGCAAGGTCACTGGATATAATATTTTCGCTGCACCCGGTATCCAGGAGGCAATCCACCAAATCCACCAATTGATACGCTTGAGTCCTAGCTGTTGCAGATGGAATAACATGAACCTTCCGTTGAAAGGGATAATTTTTTGGACTAAGATCTGCTCTCCTACTGTCCATAACGATTATGTCCCATAGATGTACTCTTTTAAAAACTTCCATACCTCGACTGCCTTTTTCTATGCTTTCCGCGCCCTGCCAATGGAGCAGCTCCTTAGTTTCTTCCTCATGTGATCCGCTGCTGTTTGGCTCGGAATCGAAATCTGACTGTTCTAGGAGACGACGGCGAATAGCTCTCGAGGCAGATGTAAACTTAATACCACATCTATTACTGCGACCCATCAGCTATGCCGTGAACGGTTGGGAATAAAAAGGGGAAGGGGCAGAAGGAGGAATCTAGCTAGTTCTATTACCAGATTTTGAATGTTATCTGTTCCCCGTTTTGTTTATCTGAGCCCGAACAGCCGACTACGGGACAGAGATTTCCATCGCCTTTTAATACCAATCTATCCATTAAAATAGACATAATTAGGCTTGAACCTGGAAATACTGTACGAGCCCATTCTTCGTCGCTAATTGGTTCATGGCTTATTCTAGCATCTAGAATGAGGTACTCTCGTTGAAGCACCTTCTGCTCGCCAGGAAGTCCCCTAAATTGAGTTTCCAGGAAAGAGTTGAAGACCTGGATTGATGTTGTTAGAACCTTGATCAGGTGAAATAACCCTGTACGGAGGAATATACCTCGACGTGGCGGAAATACTCATATGGTAATGGCCTAGACCTTCCCAATACATCTTCAAAAAGAATAATATCCCCTAGTTGGGATACGGGTGATCGAATAATACTGTTTTGGATAGCTCGCAGCATTTGATACATCTCGAAATTAGTTCGTCTGTTGTCGTTAATTACCAGGAAATTTTGATTAGATCTATCGATAGGAAGAAATCTACTTACACCCCAGGTTCTAAAACTTCGCGAACTTGTACAGGTAAATCACGAATCCTAAATTCGTTTATTAGTGAGTGCTAGGTTACAAGAAGGGGATGACGTACATCTGTATCAGCCGTATCGTAAGACTCCTGAAACTCATCACCGTTGTGTGGATAGATTCTGTAGTCTCTGAGACGTGACTCAAAGTCGTGGTGGCATCCTCAACCTTTGCTATCAAATTGTTTGTACATTGCACTTGCTGTTTGGCGTGTTCCCTTGCAGAATTCTGCACAGTAGTTAGGTCATCCCGTATATTCTTCAAGTTCATCCTTTGCTCAAGGATGCTCGCCAGCAGTGTGGCATGGGATTTCTGAGCTTGCAGTTCTAGTCTCGAGACGGACTCCCTGTCAAGAGCTGTTAGTTTCACATATGGATATGTCCATCGCACTACTCACGAAGTATGGGTGATAAGAAGCAGATTGATACTAAGAACCTTTGCTCCAATAGCGGTTCTGAGTTTCGCAATCTTGTCGCTCATGAACAGTGCCCACTGGGACTTACGCCCGATGGACTCGATTGTACCTCTAGTGAGGGCTGGGAAGGATCCAAGTGAGGCCTCATACTAGTGCATTCGGTCGAGAAACTCTTGAAGTGGAACTTGACATGCCAGAGCCATGCCTCGGATGGCGTTTACGTGTTCCTTATTACTCGCGGTAGGTTGGAGACTCTGTAAGTATCGAAGTGCCCTCTCCAGAGCCTGGAGTTCAATTTCAAGACGTTGGTACTCAGTCGCAGCACCACATTTGTCTTTTAGAGCCTTGCTGACTTTGGCAATTAAACCTATTCATCTTGTTGCTCAGACAAGGGTCGGGTGTTCTCAGCCTTGCCAGGAAGTCATACCGATTGCAGTTATAAAATCACCTGCGGAAAAGCCGAACGCGGGCATCATCGGCGGAATAGATATCGAAGATTGATAGCGGAAGAATGGAAGCTTGAGTTAGAGAATTAAACTGATTGCACGACCACTGTGGGGCTACTTAGAAGAGCCTCACGCTTGACCAGTAGTTCAGGGCGAGAACCCCACTTCTAAAAATATTCCGCACGTGAACCGGTAGGTTTTCTGTCGGTCAGAGGAGCCTAGAAAACAATCTACCGTGCCAGCAAAGAGGGCGGCCGACCCTTGTCGAGATACACTGTATACCGAATTCAATGGGAGCATGGAAGAAAATGGTTGATGGAGGACTGAGCCACATGTGGCAGAACCCAGCAGAACCCAGACTCCAACGAACGGTTCAACGCTTAACTCAGCTCGGCAAGATAGACCTGCCCCGGTTGTTGGATAAATCACAACTCCAGGAAGAGGCCCTACAACCGTTCCACCAACGACCTTGACAAATCTTCAACCCCAAAACTCATAGGACGACCAGGACGTACATTAGCCCCACTCCTATTGTACAAACCTAACCACTACTGTTCTATAACTCCACCAGAAATAATATATAACCACATTTTTGAGTCGGGTGAGTTGCCTTTTTTACTCCCAACCGGACCGACCGATCGCGCGTCACCAGAACACCAGAAACGAATACCGTGGTGCAAAACCGGCTACAGGAATTAATGATCACTATCGGAATCTCGTCCCAGTATTCCAGTAGACGCGGGGAAATAATTCCACCCGGGTGTCCACTCTACCCAGGACCTCATGGAATATTTGATAGGATAATCGTTTGTTTTTCCTAATATTACATATATATATATTTTTCTGCTGCAAGGCGGTTTTACTGATAATCTCACAACGCAGAGAGATCAGTTAATTGACCTAGTGAGTTTGCCGTATCGGGGATTTCTGGCCGCTCCCAAGTAGAATGGATACCTCTTGTCTGGTTGAAGTGTTTGGAGAAAGCTGGCGAGAAGTGGAATTGAGGGCGGCACAAACGTAAAGCACCCTCCTTTGTGCTACTAAATAAACCATACCTGATGAGGGGAAAATTACTCTTGGAGTTTAAAAATCCAAATTTTGAATTGGGATATTGCTAGAGAGCTCTCAATCCAAAGCGGAGAGGCTGATGCTAAATTATTTAGTTACTCCTGCTACTCTGACTGCCCGACTGCATAACCTGCAATGCTGATAACGTCCGCCTATGCCGGTAGTCTATTTCCCATTTGGAATCCCGTAATGCGATTATTGTGTATATCTCCCATGCAGCTGTCGTCTGACTGATAGTAAATCCAAATCCCCCAAAGCCCCCCATTGGGCATCACGATCTCAACCTCTGTATAACGGTCTATCCTGTCCCTGTGCCCAGTATGACGCCGATAACCGAGAAAGAAACCCAGACGAACCCGTGTAGTATTAATTTTGGTGGACAGTATCTAGCCGATAATGTCAGTATTACTGAATTGACAATATGTGGATTGATTATGCTTACAGATTCCCAGCAAGCCGTACATAGCCGGCCCAAAATAACCAAGTAGCCGCCCAAGAGAGAGGAAGCATGGTAATGCCTACGATCGTCATGATTTTATGCATCTTCCCAGAGGGGCCATCTTCGCTTATCAACGCGTAAATCGTGGCTAGTCCTCCCACCAGTAGAAGGAGGCTCTGGCCACATAGCCAATAGAGGGCTGCAGAATACATCATGTGTGCCCTATGTCGGAGAGGGTCATCGCTCCCGAGGATGTAGTAGCCACGCCGTGCCGCAAATGCGACAGTCGTGCCCATGGTATAAGCGGTGATGAATTGCAACATGATTTCAGCGATGAACTGGGAGAGTGCGAAGCTGCGCCATGCGTAATCTTTTTCGGCCTCGAGCGCTTGTTGCCCTCCCAGATGTGAGTAATCCGCCTCGCCGCGTCTCCATGACCTTTTGCGACCGCTACGTTCCGTGCACTTGTCGGCTGCATGAGAGAAAGGGAGACCAAATATCCAAGAAACGCGGGGCCGAGCGGTGAAGAAAAGTGTAAGCTGCCAGGTCCTAAAACCGTGGTGATAGCCTGGAGTCATCTTGATGATTTTCGCAATTAGGGCATTAGCCCCAAGCTGCAGACCGACTATGACGATCCACATCCATGTCCAGGAGGTGCTGTTCTTGTGCCCAAACACCTTACAAGTCAGCACCTTTGTTATTCTTCGGTGACCACATATGATGCTGAGGACTCCGACGATTATATTGACGACTGCGAAGGTGCCGAGGATAGCTTGAGGTGGTGGGCAGGTGGCATCGGCTTCGGGCGTTACTGACCATTCCCAAGGGATGTAAGGCTTTAGATCAGCGGGATCGCCCATGGGAGCTGCTAAAGGAAGGACACGATCGGCAAGTTGTAAAACGAGTAGGATATTGGTTGGCTCTTGGAGTTATGGCAATACAAGGTCGGTACGATTAGTTCGAGAGGCAGGAGGACTATGTCGCCTCAAAGCTAAGGACAAGGAGATGAAGGTAGGGAGGTGGGAGACAAGATTCTCCGTACCCCTTAGAAGAGAGACCCGCAGCCTTACGCCACTCTCGGACAATGCCATTTTGCCAAGTTGTTGTGCCATCAGCTCCGCCTCCGCAGAAAGCGGGGGGCGTCAGCTTAAGCGCTCTAGATGCAGAAAATAAGCACCGCTTGGTGTAACCGAACTCCAGATTTAGAGGCTTGTGATTGTCCCGTGGGGGCCAGGACACAGGGCCGGAAGGTCGACACAAGGCCCAGGAGGGTCGAGTCGCGTTTTCACAGCTGCACAGCAACGACGATGCGCGCCGAGGCTTTATGGGTGTGCCTGGCTAGGCTATTTAGGTGGGTTCTGACGATATCAGCAGAGGGTTGGGTCATGTTTTAGTGATGTTTGTTCAGTTGGGGCTTGAGCTCGCGGGCGACCAGACAAGGCTGAAGTGGCTGGTGCTCGCATGCACAGCCGGGGGATTCGCCCTCTGCCCGCAGCCATTGCAGACCTGGTCCGAAAACGGAACCTCGCCACCTTTGCATTTGCTTCTTTGATTTTGAGAGAAACCCCGATCCCTACGGAGCACCCCTCATCCGAGAGTGAACTACTGCCCAAAGACCGGTTACTTTTCCTGGGGAATAGATAAAGAGGAATCTGCCGAACGTGTGCGGTTTTCCATCCATAGATTCCCACTGAGCTCTTGCAGGTTTTATGAGCCTCTACGGCCAAAAGCCGGACACCGCGGCATCATACGATGTTAACTGGAGCATCTTCTCGCAAGCCATCGAACACTAGCAAGTCTGTGTCTTGCGCAAGGTCTGCAAGTCCTTGCCGTACTATGCCAATCCGTTCGTAGGTTCCGGAAGACGAATCTATACATCTGAGAATAAGAGAGTATAGGTAGTACGGGTCCTTGGCTAATTTGAAAAGATACACGCTCTCATCAGAAACCTTGCTCGGCCCATCCCGGTACCAGTAATAGTCTCCGTCAACGCGAATAGATTTTTGACATCCAGGTTTGATAACAAAAAATTGATGTATCTCGCTCTCAAACGAATTTTCGAATGAGTCCCCGTGATGACTCACTCGAGCGGTCAGTCCGGAGAGCGTGATGGTTGCTGAGGACAGTTCTCCGAAAGAGTCCAACCCCAGCGGTGTGCCCTGGAATCTTAATACTTTACACAAAGCCTGTACGCCGTCTCGAACGTAAAGGTATGAGGCTTCGTTGTCAACAGATGCCCAAGACCAGGAAGGGGCCCGCCATTTTTCCGGCCGTGCAGACGGGAAATCAATGTGCCATAGAAGGTCTTCCACCAAGGTGTCCTCCCAAAGGCCAGCGAGATACTTGCCATGCTTGTAGTCTTGGAACTGCTTCGCAAGTCCAGCCAACGCAGGTAATCGGTCGTGACCAAAGGTCAAATGTAGGCCTGTATATGACGCTACTAATCCATGCCACATGTCCCTTATGTGGTCAGCCGAGCCCCTCTGGAGACCCCAAGCGTACGTTTTCTTAGGCTGAGTTACTTCAATGCCTGAACATTCACAAGACGTTTCGTCTGCGCACTCCCAAATTAACTCTTGTGGGCCAAAATGCAATAATCGAGGGGCTAGAAGCCTCTCTTGGAAAACCCAAGCACGCTTCAGTAGCGGCGACGCCCTCTCCGATTGTTTTGAGCCTTCGAAAAAGTCGAAATGCTGGATGGGGCGTCGCAAGTACGCCTTCCACTGGGATTCAACATCCTGCCGGTTCTGGATCGTATAGCCTTGCTCATCTGTCGAGGCCTTGAAGAATAAGCCGCCTGTGCTATCAGGAGATGCAGTTGCGCAGAGAGTTAAGGTTGAGCCTTGGAAGACCGAACACATCATTCCTGACTCTTTACGCCAGTCCTCCTTATCATCTTGGATAATACAGAGCGAGTCAATCCAGAGGTAGCGTATCCGGAGTTGACGAGTGAAGATGACCGCATGCTGGAATGTCCTGGGCATTTCTGACCAGGATATATGGTTTTGGTGCTGCCGGAGATTAGAGGTAATCGTACTGTGTGCCACCAGAGTCTTGCCCCAGCAATGGCTTAAGCACACGTACGGTGCGATCTCGTTGCGTGTTTCGTAGAGCTTCACAATTGGGTCACCACCATCCCCTCCCTCAAGAATGCCAAGATCGAGAACTCTAGTTGGAAGCGGTGCACCTAAGAGACTTGGACATGACCGGTGATGCTTGACACAATTTTGGAGTTGCTCTGCGGCCCAAGAGAAGGATTGATCCGACGAAGTATCACCCGAGATGCGGGGCATTTCATGGATACTGGCCCATGGAGATGGTTTGCCTTGGAAGCCAGTTAGAGTTTGAGGAGGAGGTTGGCGCAAAACGGGCCGAGAAAAGAAGCAGACAAAGAACCTCCACCTCACCTGGTAGAACATGAAGATAAAATAGGTCAGAAAACCCGCCATCTCTAAATCTCAACTGCACTGCCAGCGACTCCAGAAGACTGAGTCTAACAGCACTTGCCTCTTTCCCAGTAGTCAGGTCCTTAAAATGAGCGATCGCGTCAAAGAGCAGACAGCAAGAATTACAAGCCTCCCCTCTAGCTGATAACTCAAGTTCGTTGAAGGGCACATCAACGTCAACATATCGGAGAAGCTCAGAACCAGGATCCAAGTCTTTGCAGACCTCACAGTGCGACATCATAGGCCCTAGGAGAGACGCGGATTCCGCTGATAGTAGAGGTATTAAACGTGTAGGAGATGGCACCTGCCACAGCTTGGCTTCGGCCAAGCTCAAGAAGTTGGATTTTCCGGGCTACAAATGGAAAAGCTCACCACAAATCCCCATCTCTCATCGCTCTCTTAAGGAATTTCCCCAGCGTACCATATTTTATATGGTATAACCACTCCATCCAATCCACGTGCAGTTTCATATATTTCGTTTCAGGAGCTCCCACTCCCACAATTGCAAATTGGTGACCAGTGGGGAAAATGACTCCCTTTGATCGATCGCTTCTTTACCGTCAGCCGGCTACAGCCACGATCCTCGCTCAGGCGCCCTCTACCCTCTCACTGAACGCGGTTGGTAAGAAACCGGGCCGCTAGTGTACTGTGGGAAGCACAGCGCTTGTGGGCGGGGTGTTCTCCTGAGTGAAAGGAACGGGGACGAGAGTTAAGCTACTCCTGACAATCTAACCTAACTAACGAAAGAAACTAATTTGTTGGCGCAGCGATAATCGGGTGGTTAGGTTGACTGGCGGAGGGCATGAAATAGGATATCTTTCCAGGGCGGGAGAGAAGCAACGACGTGTAGTTTTCTAGATAGATAGATAGTCTTCTCTCTCTCCACACAACCAAACCACAGAACCAGAAAAGCACACACCGCGCGACCCCGGTTTGTGCACAGAGCCCCCGCCATAAATACGCACACACAAAACCCCCCCACTCGTGCAAAAAGATCTCGTCGGTCAGCGCCAAAAGACAGAGGCAAACCACCAGCGAAAGAACCGTGCCCCCCCCTCCCCCAACTCCAACAAGCAAACAACACCTAATTAATACCCGAAACGTTCGTACGCCGCCCCCTTTCTTTTCCGCCCAACCCCAACGGACGGTGTATGATATAACCCCGGGGCGCCAATTTCAGCCCATCTTATATATATATATATCCTGAGAGAGAGGGGCGATCTTCTCGCAATCTTTGTTTCTGTGGGTCCGGAATTGGGGGGGCGGGGGCGGGGAACAAATTGGTCTTGGGGATTTCGATTTCGATTTTTTTTTTCCCCATCGGTGTTATTAACACTAGCGCCGTCCCGAATTTGCACCGCACTTGAGTTTATCTCGTCCAAAAAAAAATAATCTAGACTATGTTATTATTGTGAAACCTTTGTCTTGCTTAGCAATCGCTGCCTTCGAAAATTTCAACACCCGGTGCCGGCATTCAGCATAGTCTCAGCACCACACGCAGCCCAGGGCAGCGTCCGCTCTTTCCCTCGGATCACCCGCCATCGGCCAATACCAATAGCTGCTCTCTTAATGCCTGGACGACTTGGTCAATATTATCCTCCGGGATAACTCCCTCCTGCCAACTAAGGACGATGTCCATCTCTCCACCCTTCGTGGATGCGATGCAGAAGCGCACGGCCGAGCCGATGACGTTGCAGGATTGAGAGAAGATCATCTTCGAAATGCTCCACTGGTAGTTGCCCCCGCCGGCGGTAGCGGAAGGCCTCGATACGGCGGCCTCGCTGTCAAAAACACCGATATTCACGATGGAATAGCTGTCTTTCCTCTTCTTACCTAACTTTTCGGATGAATATGCCTCAATGTCCGGGATATTTCCAAGTAAATCAAGCGTAGCATCTCGAAACTCGGTTATATTGTCCTTTTCAATTTTCGGCACGCTTTTCTTTGCGACGCCCCAGGGGAACCTCCCCTCGGCACCGAGTAGCGCAGAGTAGGTATAGTCCTGGCGGGAGGCAGTCGTACATAGACCCATTCCATTCTTGATTCCGGAATTAGAGAAAGAGGCCCGAAGAGATACCATGGTCTCACAGCGTAATTGACTGTGACCTTTAAAGGTTTCGGCAAGGACTTTCCCCGCCAACACCCGCAGGAATGCTGTAATCGAGATCTGTTTAGATTGGCAACGTTTCTCGAGACTGCTCACAGAGGCTGCGGGGACAGATATTCGCCGGATGAGGGTCTTGGTCGAGGTCTGTTCTGATTGGAGGAGTGACTCGAGCCTGTTCAGAGCGGCAGGTGGTCGCTGGACCAGGGTCTCAACCGGTTCTTCTCCTGATTGGCAACGTGACTCGAGACTGTTCATAGAGACTGCAGAGATAGATGTTTGCAGGGTCGGGGTCTTATTGGGAGGCTCTCTTACATGATAGCAGTAGCCGATCCATCTTCCCCTGTCGGTAGACATCGAGAACTTGAACTTGTTGAGGAGTTTCGAACTATCACTTTCAGGGAAGAGGTAATCCATGAGAGATATGGTTTTCGGTAGGATTGGCGTTCGGACAATAGCCGGTTCCTCATCTGGAACCCAAGCTTAACTGGTGGAGTTAAAATCGGAGTAGGGTGACTTACCCTCCTCTCCAGTCTTGTGGGAAGCTGATCTGAGGGCTCTCAACATGGTCGAATGAAACACCAGACCACTACGTTCATCCGCGATAACGTGGTGCCAAACAAACACCAGATCAGTCGCCAGAGACTGTTCTCCTTGCAGAACAACAATTCTCCACAGCGGTAACCACCCGCCCATGTTGAACCCTCGATTATTCTGATAGGAAAGCACTCCATCTAGGTACTTTCGCTCCTCCTCGCCACTAACAGGTGGTTTGTTGACAAATTCGACGACCCCATTTAAATCAATCTCTCTGAGACGCCGAAAACACGGCCCCCCATCGCCGTTAACCCCCCGGGGAGAAACCACCAGGCTGAGAGCTGCGTGCTGTTGGATAGTCTCCCGGAGCGCGAGGAAAACTAGCTCTTTGCTTAATGGCGCCGTTTCGCACGAATACCGTGCGACGACGGCTAAGTTGTATTGGAAACCCAGATCATGCAAAGCTGTGTAAAAGCGCTCGAGACCGTCTTTGAGTGAAATAGGATTTTAGGTTAGCTAAGTGACACTCGAGGCCAGAAGGACGAACCGATGGCGAATCGCAAACTAACCTAATTCACGCGACAATACCGAATCCAAGTCCGCCATCTCCTTGTCGTAAAACGTAGGATCAACGAGTGGGATCGGGGGCGTCGGGTCTGGCTATATACGACATCCCCTCCAGTTCCCAGTGACGCCTTGCAGCATCCAACCGTCAGTACGCCCCCCTTCCCCCGTCCAACACTGAAAGGCACGGCGGGGACGATAGTTGTATTGTGCGGCGGCAACGCTGTCGGCCATCAGCTAATTCGCCGGCAGAGACCCGCGCCGCCCCGCAAACGCCGACCGTGCCATGCCCCTGTATACAACTAGACCAGTACGATCGAGTCAAAAAAGTGATCATACAACCATGTTTTCTTGCATTTCGCCATGTCGCGAGAGAATAGAAGCATATAAAACAGCTGAAGTTGCCCAGAATAATGTACATTAAAAGAATAATGATGGATATTAACATCGTTTATCAGCGACCCCGAATATCAACTACACTAAAATCTGCGGAAATCATGATAGAGTATTTCCACAACCACATAGTGTTATAATCTGAAAATTTAATAGTGAACTAATAGTGAATTACTCATAAATAATCAAGTAACTGTTAAATTTTTGTTAGGTGAAAATAAGTTATTGTTAAGATCTATATATTTCACCCAAATTTTAAAAACAAAATATCAAAATCTCTGCAACAACTCTACCAATAGACCCGGGAAGAAAGAAAATAAAGTAGAGTATATCCAAAAACTTGAATACAAAGCTACAAAGATTTTTATTGTATGGTTGTTGTGGAAATACTTTATTGTGATTTTCACAGATTTTGGTGTGATTTTCAAGTTCACAGGTCGCTGATAAGCGATGTTAGTATTTGTTAAAAGAACTATGTCTGTGGAAACATCGGTATGTGGCATGTGGGTCTTATTGAGGCTTTGATATTATTGGACCAGCTAACTTGTTTACATACAGAGGATTTATTGCTCTGTCTTTATACTCCTTGAGCATGCTACAAGGTGCAGTCATCTGGCATGACTGCTTATATCATGATTGTACACTATTCGCACATGACTCGGATTAGAAGTATCTGCGATTCTGTATCACTTTGAACGCTGGAGTTAGCCCTGGTCGGCGTAACTGCCGCCAACGAGGTGGTGATGTTAGGTGCGCAGTTCGCCCGCTAAGTCCGTGTGGTTAAGTCCGGTGCTGCAGTAGACGGTCGGGAATAGCGACAATTCCCCTGGTTAGGTCCTTACGGTTACAGAGGGGGCTAGGCCCTACTCACTGCTCCATGGAGATGGGGCCATTCTCCTTCATCCACCTTCGAGGAGTATGGATCCGAAGGCTATCATCCTCATCACCGGTAACGTAGTCACCTCCTCCGCTCACACAGGCCTATCCTGCAAGGCTACCTCCTAGCATGCATGTCTACAGGCGCCAACCAAGGCGTAGGTTTCGAAACCGCACAGAATCTGCTTCTCTCCTCTGCCGACTACCACGTCCTCCTCGGCGGCCGCGATGTAGCTAAGGGCGAAGCCGCCGCTAGAGCTCTACAGTCCCTCCCTGGTCTCAAAGGCACTACCTCCGTTGTTCAGGTCAATGTAACCGATGATAAATCAGTAGATGCCGCAGCCACACAAGTAGAGGTCAGATACGGGCGTCTCGACGTGCTCGTCAACAATTCCGGGATCTTTAGCGCAAAGCAGCCAGCTCGCGACGCACTCCGCGACATCCTAGCCGTCAACGTTGTCGGAGCGCTCAGCACAACGGAGGCCTTCCTCCCGCTACTCCGCAAGTCGTCCGCACCGCGACTCGTCTTTGTGAGCTCTAGTATAGGATCTATCACCCACGCGGCAGACCCAAACTCCAGGTACTATGGAGCACATGCGAGCGAGTACCGTGCTAGCAAGGCAGCCCTGAATATGCTGATTGTGCAGTACTGGGCTAAGCTGGAGAAGGAAGGGTTTAAGGTTTTCGGTGCGGATCCGGGTTTGGTTGCGACGAACTTTACGGGGGATCCAGACGAATTGAGGCAAAGGGGTGCGGGAGAGCCGGTAGACGGAGGGGAACGCGTCGCCACTGTTGTTAAGGGCGAGAGAGATGCTGATGTAGGAAAAGTCTGTGGGGTTTATGGAGTTTCTCCGTGGTAGATCTGCGTCTTCTGCTGGAGACCGGTGGTCGTCCACTTTCCTGACTCCAAGGGTGGCTATTTTTGTTTCGTCGCCGCTGTTGGTGTATTCCACCTATCCCAAGAAGATATTATCACAATCCTGCCGCAGACATTTCCCCCCCACAACCCAGTACTTCCCTGCCCTAAGTCTCCAGTTTGTAAGAACCTGCATTGCATTGTCCAAATTGATAATTGCATGCCCGGTCAGTGTCTTCACCCAACACCAGCTCCCCTCCGACTCTACGTCTAGAGCGACATAGTCGGGGCTTTCGGCCGGGATCTGCAGGCCGCCCATCCAGGTAAAGAGAATCCCAGCACTTGCTGGCGATGTCGCGGTGCGCATTGAGCCGCAGCTATTCCGGGCTGGGCGGACGAGAGGCCGGGGTAATGCAGAATGCGGAGGAAGCTGCAGAGGGGTCTGCCAGCAGGGAGTTGGAGCACTCGCTCGAGAATGATATAGATTGCGTTGCAAATATTAAGGTATTCGGCTGTGACAGCCTTGGAGTGCGAAGCTAACTAGAGTGGTCGGTCGGGCGGGAAGAAGAGTTCGTCGCGGGGGATCTAGTGCGACGTTAGTAACTATGCATGTGTTGCTTCTTGCACGGGTAGTCAGTCAGGATCTGCAATGTCCTACGCACATTGATCGCTTTCGAGAAGGCCGTCCTATCGTCCCGTTCGCGATATATTCCTAGGCGTCTAACCCAAACACTAGCCGTTACTGTGGCAGCGGAGTGCGTTGCCCCTGTCGAATACACCCGTCTCCATCTCCGCACCTCGTATCTTAGATCCATCAAGTTCAGGCGGAAACAGCTTGTGCGTGTGCAACAATCGGAGACGACCCGCGCTTCGGCTTCACCACTGCTGGGGAGCTTGACGAGGGAGATTCTCGGGAGGTCAATGGTCGGAAGGCCAAAGCCTTTCAGGGAGGCGCACTGGCCATGAAACGCCGCAAGGGGACGATAACCATGTGGTGAAAACAAGCTTTCCCAATCACCGCTGCACAAGCTTCACCGTACTGTGGAGGCGGATTCTGAACCCGGGCGACTACATGTAGCTAGGATTCTTGGCGCGGGTAGCTTACCTACCTCGTTTTTCCGTAGCATAGGCACGCACGAACGAGAGCATTGGGCATACTACTCGCCGGCACCGATACTCTCCACAGTACGCTGGCATTATGGGGATCCTGCTGGGGGAGAAAGTAGCTACATGGCGGTGATAGGTCCGCTTCGCGGAATTAATACTGGCGCGCATTGCGCATTGGCAGGTTTTGGGATACTGTTTTTATTTTATTTTTCTTGGTGGGGCCCTTGATCTTCCAATGGGATAGTGTTGATAGTTTTAATTCTTAATATAGGCAGGGAAGAGCGACCGGGGTGGGCTGGACATGTTGGGTAACAGCTTGGTTTGTGAAGTTGAGGATATTTGCGAAGGTACTATCTGTATTTTGTCCTCGTATACCGGATGTACTTCTAGTCTGTTTAACATAGGCTAGAGAGATCGCAGGTCCCTACCTATAAAAAAGGTGGGAGGCAAAAGGGATATTGCAGATGTTAGCCGTCCAAGAGGAATCCTCCCCCAAAAAGCGACAAGCTCAACAATCAGCCTCACTCTCGCCCGACAGACTAGAGTGAATAAACTTCCTAAAATCGAAATCCTCCGAGCCCTCCACATCTCCGCGCAACCACCCCACAACCCCCTCGTTCCTCTGCAACCGTAGTGGCTCATCGTCAGCAAGCACCCCGCGCTCCTCCCGCTCCTGATGCAATTGCCGCCGCAGATATTGAATCTCCTCCTCCAGCCTCTGAACATGCGCTTCATGCGCTTCATGGTCGCTATTTTCCTGCTGCAAGTGCCCAGAGAGACTTTCGGGTGCGGAGGGTACAAGGAAGTTTTGAGTGTCTCTGAGGGAGGAGGTGGGGGGTGGGGCGGCGGGGGTTGTTTTGCTGCTGCCGTTATTAAGGTTGGACATTAGGAGGTCGATTACTTCAGCATGTTTTTGGACGACAGTTTTTAGTTCGGTGATTTGGCCCTGCATGGCTCGCATTGTGGCGTCTGTGTTCGTTTCTGTTTGGCTTGGTGGTTGTGATTGCGTGGGTGGGGGGGTTTGTGGCGGAGGGCGAGTGGTTTCTGGATGCGCGGATGGAGTATCGTCGCTTCCGGGGCCCCGTGCTCCCATCGCGCTATCTTTCTCGAAAAGCGACTCTGGGTAAAACACTGCGTCTTCCAGATTACCTTCCTCGGCCGCTTCTATGGCTGCGAACCGCTCGTCTTCCTCAGGCGTGATAGGCGGTGCCCGCTGGTCCAGCGTCTTGCACCTCCGTGCAAAATTTCGGTTGTGCTTCTTGAGGTTGTCCTTCTTCCCCGTCCTCATTCCACATCGGCCACATTGGAAACGACGCACGTGTTCGAGCGCGTGCGCCCTAGGTAGCCTCCTATTAGCTAAATGATCTAGAAGTCGTCCGGGGGCGACTTACCTCAGGGTCCTAAAGCCCGGGAACTTTCGATTTTCGCAGGTCTTGTATTTGACGGGGTCACGCGAGTAGTGTATGCAGCAAAGTTGGCTGGAGGTAGAACTACGGTCACGGGGTGTAGGTTTTCTGCCCCTGGAGGGACTCCGGGAGTCATCTCGCCTAGCTCTCTTTCTGCGATTGCCAGGGCTACTCGACCTGACCAGCGGCGCCAGAGCGCGTTCTGATGGATTTGCTGAATATGGCGTGGCCGAGTCCCCCGAGTGGCCGGCACTAGCTGGAAATGAAGACGAGCTGCTGGTCGGGGGAGCCTCCCTAGGCGACTGCGTCTTGCCATATCTATGGCTGATAATCGGGATGCTGTGGGCTAAAGGGCTAGTAACTGTGGTGTCCAATCTCGGGCCGTTCCCAATAGTGTAACTATTGGAGTCCGACATGGACAGGCCATGCCGCCGGTGGTGGTCATATAGATTCCAGGGGGAACGGCTTCCATCGACATCACTGTAGTGGTCGAACCTCGGCTGACTCCTTGAGCTATTAGCAGAATCAAGGGTTGACAAGCGTGTATAGCTTATCCCAAGGCTGAGGCCATAGATACCAAAGTTGCCTTGACAAGTACAATTAGGGGCGGTGGCCCCATGAAGGGAGCGTCGACAGAGTATGACGTTTATCGGTTCAGCATCGTGACTTCGGTGATGATATGGACATTGATTGCATAACGCCATGTCCCCGCCCAAGTTGCCGTATTGACCCATAGTGTGTGCAACTACGCTCGACCGGGAAAGCTGGTGAGCCCAGGTGCCGACAAACCTAAGATCCCCAGAGGCCTCCTGGGGGCCTTGGCCTCTTCTTTCTGGAGGACTTAGGGCAAGAAGCCTAAGGAGGCTGGAGAGATGGGGGCTAGCGTTAAGAGCTGGACTAAAAGGCTCTTGAAAATAGGCATTCCGATTGCTTGGCCCACGAGATGATAATGCTTTGCTTTTTGTCTTGAGTGCGCCGGCGGGGCCAGCGGGGTTCGGGTCCAATTCACCACTCTCGGGGCGCCCTCCAAGGGCTAGAGGTAACATGGCCTTGCCGGTCTCGGTGGCCGGTGTGGCAGCCATTTCCGCAGTCATCACAGAACGAGGAGATGGGGTGACTGCGAATTCTCAGGCCCTAAGGAAGTAACAAAGAGGCAACGTAGGGGGACCCCGACCTCCAATAGAGCTCGGGTAACTCTTGCCTTGATCTCCAATCCGCTCGTGAGCTCGCCGGTCGCCGAAGAATATATTCCGATAGACTGGCGCGGGTCAGGTCAGCGGGCGAATTGCTCCGGTTTGCGTTGGAAAACCGTTGGCAGACGACAATTGGCTGAAGTCTCTATAGAAACAATGCGATCGTCGTGAGGGCCAGGAACGTCATGAACTAGCTGACTAGATCGACGCAACCAGCCAAGGGAACCGGATAGATGAAGGCTACATTCGATTCCAACTGGGGAGGACCGTAGGGTCAAGGTTGGATGAAACCCGGATGCGTTTCGCCAGGAGAGTTTAGTGTAGTTATGTACCCTTGTACCTCGAAATATAGCAGAGGGGAGCCAGCGAGTCGACGATCACCTTCTCCATTGGTGCTGGCGGTGATGGCTCCTTTCCCTCTGTGTGGCGCCCAGGTATTGGCTGGAGCGGCGCGATGGCCGCCTAGTTCGCTGCACTCTTCCCTGCAGAGGGGAGAAGAAGGCGACCGACTATGTCCGTAGAAGGGAGTGGGCAAGTCGATACGAAATGTCAAACTCATGGCGACTGGAAACACAATCGTGCCACATAAAGTTACCGTGCAGCCCTGGTCGTAGGGTTTCCTCTGCGTTCTCTCCTAAATGCGTTTGCAGTTAGAAGGGAGATAGTAAAAGCTGTGGGGTAAGGAAAATAGCAAAGCAGAGCGAGCGGAGATGGCGGTTATATGTCAGAGGGGATTGCGATATCGGCATACCTTTATCGGTAGACGCAAGTGCTCTAGAACCAGTTCCTGGGCCATTGCTTATAAGTGAGCTTAGACTATGTCAAGTGTCGAAGCTTCCTCCTTGCCAGGTTCCTTGCATGAGGCGGGTATTGGGTGTCACGTCACCCACCAGATTGTTCGAGCAGAACAGCAATCGGGGGATTGAACAGGTGGAAAACGCGCGCGATGGCGCATCTCGCGCTTAGTCTGCATCTTCGGCGACTACTAGCACGGAGCGATCGACTTCCACCTGTACCGCAACTCCAAATCCCAATCAGCACCGGCAGCAGGGCTGCAGATGCCAAAGCACACGCGGCATGCAAACCCACCGGCAGCCGTTAATCCGCACGCTACAATGCCGGTCGTTCTGCGTGAACCTATTCCATCGCCTCTGGAGGTCATCTCCGCCACACCAGGTGTCCTTCTGCAGCAGCGCAACTCATCCGGCCGATCCCATCCACATCCTAGGCATCGGCAACATTGGCAGCCTGGCTGCGCACTCACTCGCAAAGGCCTTTCCCGTGCCGCCTATTGTGTTGCTGTTGCACCGCCCGCAGCTGCTTTCCGAGTGGGAGGAAGCCGGCCGGTGTATCGACGTCGTCACGGACGGCTTATCGGACAAGCAAGGAGGCTTCACTACCGAGGTGGTTTCCCAGGGCAATAGGAGCATTATCAAACACCTCGTTGTCGCGACGAAGACACACGCCACCAGAGCGGCAATCCAGCCCCTAAAGCACCGCCTCAACAATGAATCTACCATCCTCTTCCTTCAAAACGGCATGGGCATGTAGAATCGCCCTGCCATCCACCTAACATATCTGCGTACTAACTCCTCACCTCAACTCAAACAACAGGGACGGTCGAAGAGATGAATTCATGCCTCTTCCCCACGCCTTCAACTCGCCCTCGCTGTCTCGCTGGAATAACCAGCCATGGCGTTTACAAAACCGGTCCCTTCTCCATCGTCCATGCTGGCTTCGGCACCACAATTATCAGCGCCACCCTCTTCCCAAAAACAAGCGATACAGAGCCAAAAGCCCCAGGCCGAATCCCTAGCACCTCGGGGCCCTCGTGCTATCTCTTAAACCAACTCCTCCGCACCCCCACCCTCGCCGTCACAGCGGTCACACCTACGGAGCTCTTCTATGCGCAACTGGAAAAGCTCGTCGTAAATGCGATGATAAACCCTCTTACTGTGATATTCGATTGCCACAACGGCCAGCTCTTCAACCGCCCTCCCATCGCCACGCTAATGCTCCTCCTCCTCACCGAAGCCGCGGCGGTCGTGCGCGGACTCGCCCTCCGCTCCTCCGATAGCGAGGGGGATGCCAAAGCTATACTAGAATACCGTTTCTCCCAGCTCACTCTTAAAGAGCTCGTCAGGACTGTCGCGACGGAAACAGGAAAGAATATTAGCTCCATGCTCCAGGATGTCCGTGCTTCACGGAAGACGGAGGTGGACTACATCAACGGCTACATAGTAGCTAAGGGCACGGAGCTGGGTATCGACTGCGTCCACAACCGCACGCTTATGCAGATGGTCAAGGACCAGCGCGTCATTTCCGAGGCCCAGATCTCTGAATTCTTCCCGTGATGGTAGATGGATGCCAATTGGGAAGAGGCCAAGGACATTAACGCTAATTTTGGTACGGTTATGTCGGTTATGTCACCTGCACCTACGCGACCACCTCTTTATACATGCTGTTGTAAGTTTCACCGCAATGACTGGATTGGTTGCTAACTCGAGAGACCAACTAGGTCTTTATGGACTGCCTCCAGCCGTCCATCAACAAGAGGAGGGGTTGGAGGCTCCTTCCTTCGCCAGGGCCGCCTTCGGCAACCCTGGGGCACAGCCCCTCGGTGATGCCAAACCCCCATCATAACACACACATAACGTATTCCGTGCGACCATCTATCGAGCCTTGGACGTGCAATCATTGGCCTTGGAAGAAGGGAACGAGGGTGCTCAGGGTGGTTTTTGTTGATGGGTATATGAAGCACACAGGCCGAAGGGGTCACACAGTATGGGTTAAGGTAGACGTAGAAGTGATATTAAAATGCTTATTATTCTAGCGTACAGTTGTCAGGAAGGGAGAGAGTGCTCGGTGCCTTATATGCTCACCAGGCTAACACTGTGCGGGTTTCTATGACCAACCTTCCTATAACGCGCAACAGTTTTAGTGCCAACTCCTAGGTAGCAGAATCGAACGTTATCCAAGTAGAATATCATCTGCAACCGGACTTATGACCTAGTCTAGACCGTGCACATATATCTGCTTAGGCTTGTAAAAGTCGTTTGTAGTACGTGTCATCCCGACTAATACCCACTGTTTGTATTACGGCTTTGTCGTAGGTTGAGCGCTCCGGAAATATGAAGGAGAATTTCGGATCATAGCCCCAGCCGTGTATACGCTATTAATGGACCTATCCACCAGGACACATGAAGAGGCCTTGACACGTCACAGCCGAGCACTCAGAGAGTACAGAAGCCAGCGCGGGAAAGCTGGCTTCTGTGCTACTTCACCTCTGTAGCGGGGGGCATTTGGCATACCCGGAGGGCGTACTGCTATTGGGTTGGGCCAATACCTGAGCTGCCCGCAACACCAGCCCCGCTCCAAAGTGGGGTTTGAAGTGCGAAAACACGCTGGAAACAGCTTCATGAAACTAAGAGCAGTTATTCACGACAGGAATACTCCCCTCGTCTGCGCTCGACCAAACCTACATGCAAATCCACACGCGGTTTGTTTGTTCAATAGACCCTCAGGCGTAATAATATACTTACTAACCACGATCATAGCTTCCAGCGCATGTCTCTCCGAGGCCCATCACGCGTCCAAGGCTCGCGCTGCATGATTTCTGGCTGGCTGAGTATATGAGATTGCATGTCTTGTGTTCCGTCTGTAGCCATAGTGTCGTACCCGCATGGAAACATGTCGCACGCTGCAGCCACTATAGGACGGATAAGGTTCGGCCGCGAGACCCCGCTACCGTCAATGTCCCCGACCTTGTGGAGGACACTACACATCCGGGGGTGTTGCGGGCCTACCGAGTGCTTAAGAACCTATCCTCTTTACCAACCTTCCGGCCGTCTTTCTCGATCAAAAGCTCACTTGCTACTAAGCCTATAGTTGCACCAGTACTCGAGCCTTCCACCCCCATAGGAAATAGACAACGGGTACACGCCAAAGTCCTCAGCTCCTAGTTACCCAGATGGCGGGTGCGGCAGTGGACGCCCTAGCCGTGCCAACGGAGCCCAAGGACTTATGGGTTCCCAGTACCTTTGCTCAATCTGGGAAGATCTACCTGCTTTCCGGGACCCACCGAGGCGACATGTACCATGTCCGGGGAGCCATGACCCTCGAACCTCATCCGCTCCTCGTCTTCGACTGTTCCAGTAAAACACTCGAACTTACCGCCTACCTTGCAAAGCCCGTACCTTCCCCAACAGATGTCTTTCTACCTTGTTGGACTTGGGAACAACTCAGCGGCTCCAATAATCCTGGAGGCACTGGTTACAGCAAACGGAAGTTCGAAGTCATCAGCGAATCAGCGGCGACTACGATTATCCGGAATGGGGTTAAAGGACCCGCTGATAAGGAAAAGCTCTCGAAGGGCGTGGCGATTATCCACAAAGACGACGAAGCGAAACTGAGAACCGAACTAGAAGCAGTGTGTGCGAAACTCTTTGAAAAACCAAAGGATTCGGAGACGACTATCCTTATACAGTATCGAGATACCGGTACAAAGGGACTAGGGATCTATCCAGAACTTGATTCCGGAACAATTTCAGTGCTTGAGATAGCGACGTGGATTAGAGCCATCCCCAAGAAGGGCAACGAGTCACTAAAGGTTGTGTTATGTGGAAATGCCAGTCCCATTGGTAACATTCACAGCATCGGGGAGTATTTCAAATCCATTGATTCCGACAAGTGGCCTCGGCAAACCAAAAGGGATATTGAGGCATTTTTCCTCAAAGTGGCATTCGATAAGCACTATTTCAGGATGGCGGTCGGTTTTCGGAGCGGCGGACTAGATGTCTTCACCTTCCTCGGTATCCCATCAATCTCCATCAGCGTTCGACAAATGGTCGGCGAAGGACGACACGGACAACTGGCCCAAAACAACCTATTCAACCGGTGGAATATCCAGTACGAGCTCCCGCGCCACATAACCACAAAATACCTCAGCAAGCCCAAAAACCAACTACTTGGCTCCCCCTGGTGGCTCTTCCCCCGCGACCGAGAACCCACCGCCGACGAGAAAGCCCACCACTCCGACACGCCCACCGGTTTCCACAAATACGACAGCGAAATCGTGCGAATCGGCATCTACAACGCCACCATCGCGCTCCTCCCATGGAAAACCGACCCCTTCATCAAACCACCCGTGCAGAACCACGAGCTCAGCAACACCATATGCAGACCTTGTTACTTTAGCAACGTAGGCCCTCCAGCGAATATCCACAGGTTCATGGCTAGCCAGAGGGATCTGGAGAAGCTCGATTTCGCAACCAGATTAGCACAGCTCAGGGATAGGAATGAAGACGCTGCGGATTATCGCGTGTGGGAGACAAAAATGGAGAATCAGTGGACGGAGCTTTTGAAAAAGTATCCGGGATCGTGAGGGCTCTTTTTCTTTTCTTTTTTAACCCCTCATCCAGAAATAATAGTCTGGTGAGCCGCTGCTCCAGATTGTCTTTTTATTTTTGCATTTTTATCTCCGCCAATTATACAGGTCAGAAATTAGGCGATCTGGCATAGCGTGCGTAACCAAAAGATAAAAAAAAAACAAATAGCATAGTTTCCAACCAGTCCAGCCCCACCGAAAAAGCAGCGCACCACCCCACTCACAAAACCAAGCCAGCCTAAGCCAGATAAGGAAAATACCCGTCGCTTCTTTGAAATGCGGAGTAAAGTCCAAACCCAACTCCCCTTGTGGGGCAGGGTAGTATATATGGTAATTTTTTTTTTTGTTTGCTTTGAGAGAAATCGGAGCGGGTTGGGGTTGGTCTGTGGGGAGATTTTTTATTTTTTATTTTTTTGGGGGGGGGTGGAATGGGGAAATAAATGTGTCGTGGCGC
This sequence comes from Geoglossum cookeanum, assembly GCA_021527025.2. Taxonomy (NCBI): domain Eukaryota; kingdom Fungi; phylum Ascomycota; class Geoglossomycetes; order Geoglossales; family Geoglossaceae; genus Geoglossum; species Geoglossum cookeanum. The sequence continues at coordinate 77,957 of JAJDFF020000073.1, forward strand.
GCCCTTTGGTGTGGGGTGCTAGGCGTGCTTCTGGCCGAGTGGGTGTTGTTGATTGGCAATGCAATACGGAACTGCAGGGTGCTACTAGTGATGAGTGCCGGTTTTGGGGAGCACAGAATTTTAAAATTCCCTGGTTGAAATAGAGTACATAAATTCGCGGGTGCTACTATAGGAAAAAAAAATAGGGATTGTGGTGACTGGGATAAAAGTCGTCAATTTCTCCCCTCCCCCTTTCCTTCTCTCTCCTTGTCACCTAGCGCCTAAGTCTTTTTTCCGCACTTCAACCCAAGTTTCCGCAATTTTGCCCTCTCGCCGTCGCTCAGAATGACGTCCGGGGAGTCCACCAGTTTCTGTGCCTCTCCTAGGTTTGGCTTTGCTTGGAACATCGTCGCTAGACACTTTGCTTTGACAGCTGCGTAATGGGGTTTTAGGGTTTGGTCACGGAGGGCCTGGTCAATGGCCTCCTTTCCGTCCTTTAGCTCCTTGCAATCTCCACCGAGGACGAGGAGGACGTGTGCGTCTGGGGTGGTCAGCATCTTGTGAGCAGCTGAGGCGTGGGATGCTGCGGTGGCCGTCGTGATGAAGACAGTTGCGCTGCCAATGACGATGGCGCGGCTCTCGCTTCCCTCTAGTTGCCAGTTCAGCGCCACTTTGATTTCGTACAAGCCAGTTGTAGGGAATAGAGCGCCCTCAGCACCGCGCAGAAGAGTGATGGAGGATGTGACTGAGTTTTTCTCCATAGCGTCCTTATGGTTTAGCGTTGTCATGGAACCGGAGTCAGTGCAGCAAATTAGAGGCCTGAATGTTCGGGGTGGGACGCCAGCGGAGGATACGGTTCCAGAGATATAGGGGGATCTAAGACTAATGGAATCGGGAACTTGAATAGGGGACTCATTAGTGCTCATCAATTTGAGCTCAATGCGAACGGGGGCACCGATTGGGACCTCAGCAAGTACAGGCTTGATCTCGAGTTCCACGTTAGGGATTTCGACACCAAGATCATCGGGGGTGATGGGGAGTGTGGTACTGGAGCCCGCAGTAAATTCCAAGCCGCCCGGGCGGATAAAAACGTCAGACCAGTGGCGGAGACGCTTTAGATCGTCGGTAGCAAATGCCCACTTGACCTGGTTAGGGAAGGGGCCCCCCGGACGCGACGCGATCTCCGGACTGGGGCACATGTAGCCATTATCCACGTAATTGTGCTCCAGGCCAAAGGCATGGCCGAGCTCGTGGACTGCGGTGCGGAAATACGCAGGCTTTGAGGCCCCCCAGCGGGTGTTACGGACGTTGCCCCATAGGGGGATGTCGTCGGCAATCCAGTGGGAGGCTATGCCTACCCCTTCGCGAGGAACTTTGTTGGAATCCGTGGCCTGCCAGTCATACATAACACCGCGTTCTGTTGACTCGATGTGGTGGACGGCGAGGACGTGGTAACGCCATTCAGTGTCCAGGTTTGTGGGTTGACGTTTGGTCAGCATTGCTGCGTGCATCTCAGCATCGCTGAAACTATCGTCGGTAGGGTTGGGGACGTTGGTATCACTAAGGACAACATTCCCGCTAAAGCCGATCTTGGAGAAAACTGTTGCCCAGGTCTCGCCAGCGCCGTTGTCCGTAGGTCGTTCGGATCCAGCAACGGTATCAACCTCGACAGTCACCTTACGGTAGGATTGGGAGATCCAGCCCATTTTGAGACTGCCGGTCACGGTGCCAGCAGCGTTTTTGGTAGTGCCTATGAGGTAGTCACCAGGGTAGCCTGCCGGAGCAGCGACCCAGGACATAGCTGCGGTAAGCACAGCCTCGGGTGTAGTTGCCCAGGTGTTCGTGGTGGGGTTGAATCGCCACATTTCAAATTTAAGGTTGAAAGAATTACCAATAACCAGATTCTCGGGGATTTCGATGATACGTAGGTAATAGCGGTAGTTCCTTCGTGACTGAATAGGGATTCCCCCGGCAGGGTTCGGTGGAGGCAACATCACTGTGAAGGCGGGGAATGGCGGAGGTCTCGGCACGGTGATGACGGGACGCTGATAGAGATCACCGCTTGCTGTAGTACCACCAGCGTTGTGCTCGACCCGGATGGTGCCGTCATATGCAACGAGACGGACGCCGGTTGGTTCGTAGTTTACCAGCCAGCAGCCACCTCGGATGGTCCTGAAAGGGATGGGCCAAGGACGGGGACCGATGCTCGGTTGTGGGTTGGGGGGCTCTGCTATAGGCAGCTGCGGGGGAATTGGAGGGCCGGCCATCTTGTCGTGGCGAGTTAGGACTGGGAGGAGGAAGACTGATAGCTATTATTGGGGCTGGTAGCAAGAGGGGAATCTAGGTGAGCGGGGGATAGTGGGGAATGTCGAGAGAGAGAGGAAATGGACGAGCTATTTATGCCCAGAGTGTTAGGCAGCCGCGGAGGTGCAGCATCCATGAGCCCGGCGACGCGCAAGCTGCCGGTGAGCTGTGACGAACTGGCTCTGGGGGGGTGGTCACGTCTGTTCAGCGGCTTGGGTTTCAGCCGGACAGATGCCCTGCCATAGGGGGCCAGAAGTCCTGCCCAGACACATGGTTAGAACGCCAGGAAATACCTCAGATGACGCGGTGTTTCCCGACAGAAGGAGAAAGTTGCCGCGGCGTAGAATCGAGGACCTCTCACTCACCACCCTCAGCCTTGTCCTGGCGATGGCCAAGCACGCCGAACGCGGCGCCGCCAAGGTGGGATCATGGGTTTGAAAGCTCAGCTGGGAGATGCCAAGAGCAGCCAACTCTCGGAATGTGGGGTGAATGGAGCTGTCGAACCGTGCGGGGAGAGCTGTAGCTGAGCTGCTGCGCAGCTCCGACCTTGGACACGATCCATGGCAGAATCGCGACGTGCCAAGGGATGAATTATTGCTCCGTATTACGAGGAGTGGAGTGCCAAGACGGGCAGTGCGCGTGAAAACAAGCTCTGGCCCGCCAATGGGAGGTATTATTCATCCATCCGCGTGTTGTTTTGAGAAACTCCACAATATAGATATCGATTTACTTTATTGCGGGCTGAGACCCCACTTTAGCTCCCTTGTCTTCCGCCGCTGTCGCTACTATCCGCCTGCATATGTGGGTCCGGCCTCGGCTGCACTCAACGCAAATTAATCAAACTCGCGTGCTATTGCTGCTGCTGCTTCTACATCACCAGAATAAAGAAAGACGGGGGCACCAATCACCTGCTGGGGGGGATTGCGTATCTATACAAGCTGCACAAGTAGAAAGAAAAACAAATTGATTGAGTCTTCTGCTGAGCGAACTACATGAGGATCAAAAGGGCACCCTCTTCTCAATGAACTACCTCGCAGTAGCGGCGATGCTGCATGTGAGGTTGCAGCATGCGAGGAATGCTCATAAGCACTAATAACTAACGGTCCGAGCATTCTTGGCAACGACAACTATTCTCGCAAATCAATTAATCAATGAGAATGCAATAGTCAACATAAAGAACACAATTAAAACCTCCGTGCGTCGAACATCCAGCTGGTAGGTAAGCTTGCTGCAGGGTTGCGGAATGGAATAGCTGTAGGAGTTACATCCTCATGCCAACATCCTCATGCCAATGTTCTCGCGGGCATATATTCCCCGCAACAGGCATGATAGATTTTTGTCATATAAATCCTAGTTGAAATTGATATTTTTCAGCCCTAAAATAAAACCTTGCCACGAGCCACTACTAGCTCACTGTATAGCTCGCAAACCCAAATCGTTCGCAGTTCTCAATGCCCATTGTGACTCGCGAGCCTTGCAGCATATGAATAGAGTGTTGCGAACAGCAGTAGCCTAGAGCATACTCTGCAGCCTAGAGCACACTCTGTTACCTAGTAAGTGGTGACTCGACGGCTGCTATAATGACTCATAGATTAGCACTATATAGCTCATGGTGAGCATACTCACCTCGTTGAATATAACGCATTCAATCCACATCATTCACTATACCTACTTCTTGTGCCTCATTTTAAGATAGAGAGGTCTGAGGGGTGCTCTTCTACATGTATATAAGCTCAAGGTCTCCTTTGAAACCTCTTCTCTTCTCTAGCTTTGAATTATTATAGTAAAGGGGTATTCTAACGTCACTCCTAACTAACCCCTTGGCCAAACCCATTTCTTAATCACTAGCAATGACAACATGCAGATATAATTTCCACCAGGTCCAGCTAACCTGACATTGGCATGCACACGGGGGCAGTTTTGGGTGCCGGCCTGTTTGGGGCTATTTTGGGGTTTAATGGTTGCTAACTGGTTTAGGTAATTTGCGAGTTTAGACGATACAACTTAAACATCTATTCTTCGTGACGAATTTTCGTAAGCTATTTATTCTGTACACATGTCTTATCTAAACAGCGAAGCGGCCGTATAGCGGACTTTCTCTTCCCTTTTTACTACTATTTTGTCACGGCAGCTTTCAAGCCATCTCGCAGACGGGATTCTTCTAACCCCCTCCAGCAATACCGAAGATGGAAGCCATCTGCCTATCCGTATACACCGACGACTTCCTGTTAAAACAAGGGAAAATCATCACCGTCACTGGGAGCACCCGCCTCCATCTCGTCTTCTCCAGAGTCCTCGTCAAGGTTGGGTACGGGCTCCTTAATCTGTGCTGAGAGTTAGTTCAGCAGAAGACTGACAGAAACAAAAGAAGTACTCACCATCATGTAGACACCGATAACGAGGTGCTCCAGAGCATTAGCAATGCGTCTCTGGGTTTTCTCACGGTCTTCTGCTGGGTCAACCTTGGCCCGTCGACGGAGGAACGCCTCAACGCGTCTAGTATAAGAATGTTGGATGGTCGTGAGCGCCTTCCCCGCGGCATTCCTGGCCTCCCGACGGCGTGCCCACTGCTGAGCGGTGAGCCCGATGGCGTTCTCGTCCCCGGAAGCAGTCACGAATTTGTCTCGGGCCTTCTGGAGCGCTTTTAAGGTCGTCGCAAACCTATCTGGCACCTAGGACACGGTCAGCCGGGTCTTCGACCGGGGAGAAGAACTAACTGGGAGGCATTTCTTCTTCCTAAGACGACAGTAAGAACATGCCGCATGCCTGTTAGGGCGTTCACAGCGCGACCAGGGTTCGTCGGCTATCCGCTTGGAGCACCTAAGACAGCACGTCTCCGAACGATGTACCCTCTTAGGTGGAGCGGCGCGGCTGTTGTCCTGGCCGGTTGGAGTCGAGCCCGGCGCCACAGGGCCCGGTGGGTTGGAGCGCGCGGTGTGCTGGCGAGGAGCAGCCTTTTGGTCGCTCGAAACGTCCGGCGAAGAGCCATTAGAAGGTGGGTAGGGCAAGGCCCCACGGCGGTGCCCACGGACCCCTCCACGCTCCGGCGATTTACCGTGGCGGGCCATGGCAGCCCAGAATGGACAATCGAGAGAACGAACAGAATAAGAAGCCGTGTAGCGGCCTGACGGAAGCGGCAACGGGCGTGTGCGAACACAGAGCAGACAGAAGAGTCCGTGGTGTTACTCCACCCGGCGGTAGTAACGTTGTGAAGATGGAGGAGTTAGGTAGCTGGCGAAACCTTATTTGGGAATAGGCTAGATTTTCTAGCCCTAGCCCTAATAGAAATCCAAAGGGATACCACCGAGACAACGCCGTCGATACGACGAGTTATCCATGCTTCCAAAGCTCCGCTGTTGTTTGTTTATGAGCAAACGAGGGAAAATCACGCCACTTTTCCGGTTGCCAGCTCTCTGAGGGGCCTTCTATCTCGACCTGGATGTGAGATCGGATTCTGACTCCGCAATCTAACGATATTCTACATACAGCACAGTGATTACTACTTTACTACCATCACCGTGATGACTAGAGGTCATCTTCCTCATATTGTTCCACTATTCTACTAGTTATTTTCCCAAGGCGCTGAGGCATCTTGCGACTTCTAACCGTTTGCTTGCTCGCGTCCTCATTTGGCTATCGCGGTGTCCCGGGCAAGTTACAATTCCATACCTAGCCCAAAGAATAATCGTGCTTGTATAAGGAAATAAGACTAGAATTTGTGCTACGAGCGAAATATCCTACGTTATTTACCACTAAAGCAACAGCACTAAACTCTGGTAGAACTCCACCCCAAAAAGCGTAGACCGAGCGACTACATAGGAAATATGCTGATAGAAATGAAAATAGAAAAGAGGAATCGTCTCCTGATCTCGCACTCCGATAAAACAACTAAAGTTATTCTACACACCACATTCTCCGATTTGTAAAATTCTATATATAATACTACTACTCTGGAGTAGACACCCAAATGCCACGACTTAAATAGCCATCAGCCAACCGTTCACATCATATAGTCCTGAGGAGGAAATAGGGACTCACCAAAAGGCACAAGTAGGCGCCCTTTCCGCCCACCTTTCTTGACATTCTCTGTGGAAATTCTGTCCGCATGTGCCCCTGCACCAGACGATATCTGGGGTTGGGAAATTGGACTCGAAAGGTTCGGAGCAGATTGAGCAGTCGCCATCGATGGGCTTGCGTGTGGCTCTGTGGCGGCTGGGGTTGGGGGCTCCTGATTGGATCGAGGAGATAGCTGAGGAGAGTGTCGGTAGGGGAATAGACGCTGGGTTGGATGGTGTTGGGCTGGGGGTGTTGGCTCGGGTTGACGCTGAGTAGACGGTTGAGGAGGGCGTTGGTAGGGGAATAAAAGCTGGGTTGGATGGAGTTGGGCTGGAGGTGTTGGTTCGGAGTGGAGATGAATAGATGGTTGAGGAGGGTGTTGACAGGAACATAGACGCTGGATTGGATGGCGTTGGGCTGGAGGTATTGGCTCGGGGCAGAGTTGAGAAGATGGATGAAGGGGGTGTCAGTAGGGGAAACGTTAGGTTGGCTGGTCGCGCGTTGGGGGTGTTGATTTCGACATCTGGTGGGAAAGGGGCAAAGAGTGGAGGGGCAAAGAGTGGTGGGGTGGGTGCAGGTGGAGGGATAGTTGCGTCTTGCTCTGGCACAGAGGTAGGAGGCGTGTCGTTGTCGTCGTCATCTCCGCTGCTGCTGCCATTATCGCTCTCACTAGTGCTGTCGCTGTCCTCACTACTTTCCTCCTCTTCTGACGGCTGGCGGCGGTCACGTGGGGTGGTGTTTCTTCCCCTCCCCTCTGTTACTGACTCTTCAACTGCTCTCCTCACTAACATCTCCTCCACCTTCCCTATCCATTCCTCTATCATCCTCCCCGCCTGCCCTTGGTGTCTCCGTCTACACAACACCCTCGGCGCCAGTCTCTCCAACAGCAACTCCAGCCTCCCCCGCAAGAGCGACCTTGACGCAATCCGGTCAAGGAGAGCGCATGCAGCGATGCGGTCGACGCTCGCGATGAGACGGCTGCACCGGCCGTGCTCGCGGGAGGAGTATCCGACGCAGCTGAAGTTGCGGAAGTCAGGGTTGATAGAGAGTGTGTCATAGGGGTTAAAGCAGGGAATACGCGTAGTGGTTGTAGGTCTCTGTAAGGAGGAAGCAGTGCGAGATGTCTGACTTGAAGGTGGGGTCTGGAGTGGTGGACTCCTGGTAAGGGCTATGTTTTGTTGGGGCGAACCACTGGCGTTCGCAGTTGGACCGGGAGGCCGGGTGAAAAGTTCTCTTTGTGGAGGATTGGAGGTGGTGATTGGGACTGTCTGTGGCGTTGGCCTTCCGCGGGTTGCCTGGGCGGGGGGCGGAGTGTAAAGCTCTCTTGGTGGCGGGTTGAGGGTGATGAATTGTTGTAGTACAGTAACTGGTGGTGGAGGCACGGAAGCAAAACTCCACGGTACTGGTTGAGGTGCACGATATCCATACGACACCGGAGGTGTGGCCCGTATCGGTGGCGAGGCCCGCACCGGCAGCGACTGAACCGGTATTGGGTCCAGTGTCGCGACCATAGAGAGCCACCCCGCTACTACCGATTCCGCCTGACCCTGGTGGTACCTCTTACACAACACCCTCGGGGCTAGCGCTCTCAAAAGTCTCTCTAGAGTCTCCACCTGTGATGGATCCGTTGTTGCAATTTGGTCAAGAAGACAACACGCCGCACTGCGGTTCGCCGCCGCAATGGGGTTATGGCATCGGCGGCCTTTGCTGGGGGCAAACCCGACACAGGTGAAGCTCATAGCATTGGGGTCGACATTAAGGGTGTTATGAGGGCTCCAAGCGGATGTCGCCATTATGCTAGTTTGGTGGTTGAACGAAGATATAAAAGTTGACGTTTTCTTCTGGGGAATTGGCTCTCTGAGCGGCGGGTTTGCCTTCTCTGCACCGATACAAGCGGTTGCCCATCGCGATATAAGTACTTCATGAGTGAGAGCATCGAGATCCCGTCTCCCCCTATCGTATTTTTAGCCCTCATCGCGATTGCGAGGCGCAAGGCGTCTGTCGTAACTGCCATGCATCGACATAGGAAGAGACCGAGCTACCATGCATCATCGGCATAGAAAGAGACAGAAGTCCCAAGAGTAAACAGCAGCTGCGCCACATTGAAGAATCTGCGAAGCTGTGGGCCAACGAAGTTTTCAGTTACCCCGGTCGGGCGAGACGGAAAAGAGACATGGCTGACAACCTTATCTATGCACAATGGAGGTCGCGTGGGAGCGGTGATGCTAGTGGCTGGGGGCCGAACCGTGAGTGCAGGGTGGGATGCAAGGGGAAAACGTCAACGCCGGCTGCCCCAATGCCACCATCTCCACCAGCCCAAGCTTGGGTCGTGACGTCCTTCGTGCGGCGTGCGTAGCAACTGGCCAGTCCGGTCCCTCTTGTTCCTGCAGACATGGAAACGTCCCCTGTATCACAGCCTAAGACAGTGTGGGGAGATGTTGTCCGACGGAGTCGCGTGCACAAGCCACGGGCGCGTAACACCAGGTTCGCGGCCAACTCGCACTCGCGACGGACAGCAGCGACGCGTTCGATAGACCGCAGCGACGGTGTGCCTGGTGGAACGAGCCTTGGAGCCCGGGGGGTTGTCGCCGGTGTGGGAAGGAGGATTCGAGAGCGGGGTGATGATAGACGGCAAGCCGGGGGTTGAAGTTTCGGAGGTGAACAAGCGGAGAGCCAGGCAGGCAGGCAGACAGGTAGGCTGCACAGCGGATACAGAGCGTGAGACACCAAATCCTCTATCCCTCCCTCCCTGCTCCCGTGTTCCTTGCTCTGTACGCGGGCGGCGTGGGCTCTACCCTTATTTGTCTTTCATGCAATACCTAGTGATTCACGCGATACTGCTGATTCGGCGGCCTCCGTTCATGAGGGTAGCTAATGGGCCAAGTCCAACAGGTGAAGCCTCAGCAGGCAGCCTTCCTCCCCGCAGCCTGGATCCGGCCTCTCCCCAAATCATGAGCCACCGCCAACTGGTCGGCTCTGGCACTGCCATGATTGTCGTGCGGGGAAGGCATCCGCAACCCCCGCTCCCATCGGCCGGCTCCTTACAGCCCGCTTCATCATCCTCTCCAGCACCGGGAGGCCACCGCGCGACATGCCGCTAGACTAGTGGGGGCGCAAGCACTTCCATGCAGCGGCCTCCGATGCTACGATCGACGTTGGCGAGATACTCATCGATGGTACCACGTGGACAGCCTGGTGGGTGATATAGAGAGGGTATTTTGCAACCAGTGGTACTGAAGAGGCGCCCAAAAGGCTGACCATCTAGCCGTCCGTCCATCAATTACGATCACACATGACCAACGATGCCACGCACTGCCGAGCTCCGAACAACAGATTATCTCACAAGGCCACAGTCTGCAAAACCTCTCCACACCTTCTCCCATATTAGAAACATTGCCCTCTTCCCAAACTTCAAATACCAAGCAATATATATATAGGTGTACACGCCGATTGTCGCCACGGAGCACGAACGAGCTAGACTCGTTCTAAATCTAGAGTGCGACCGAGATGTTTAGCGATTGGTGTCGAATGGATGTGAGGCGTGGGAAGAGGTTGTCTCGAGTCGCAAGGGGTACGTGGCGGCGGCTACACATTGCCTCTATTTGGGAAGACACTCCCGGTGCGGCCAAAGTCGCCGATGGAGCGTGGTGAAAGCGTTGTTTGTAACGACAAATCAAGGTGATTGACATATCTCCATCTCTCATGTCATTTCACCGCCTAACGCAAGCGTGCTTTTAGCAGTATTGGTATCGACACTAATTGCGTATAATAAAGAGAGTCTTTGAGTTGTAGGTGCAGCCATATCCAATATGCACCTCCATATATTAGCACGAGCAGCACCAGCCCTCGAGTTCCACACATACGGCGCATCCCCCACTCGTCACGAGTTCAGGCCTTGGAGCACGAACGTTATACTCCCGGAACCACCGCGGGGTTTCCGTGGCTCCCCGAAATATCTCCCAGGGATACTTTCGGCGGGAATGACATATACCCCATAGCTGCCGAAAGACACCCTGTTGAGTCATTCCCCGCACACCACGCCGGGCCCGCCAGCCTGGAACCCACCTCCCAGCAACCACCCCCCGGTCCTCTAAACCACACATACCACCTCCCTCGCTACGAGCATCTAAGACACCAACCCCGAAATAAACAGCTGTGTATATAGCTCGTATTCCAAAAAGGATAAAATAAAATACAATTACGCGATGGTGGTACGCGGCGCTGGGGATTTGGTGCGGTGTGCGTGTACTGTGGATTGAGTGCGGTGTGCTTGTACCGGGGATCTAGTGCGGTGCGTGTGTACTGGGGATCTAGTGCGGTGTACGTGTACTGGGGATCTAGTGCGGTGTACGTGTACTGGGGATCTAGTGCGGTGCGTGTGTACTGGGATTCAGTGCGGCGTGTGCCGGTGTTTAAAAAAAATCAGAAAAAGGGGTTATTATCGGGGGCGTACGGTGGATAAGGGGATACCCAGACAGAACAAACAAGTAACCCGCTGGTTGGCGTCGGGAACGGGGCTGGCTGCCGCATGGAATTCCAGAGAGGTTGTGCTCTATTTGTCCGCGTTTGTGTTCTGTTATTTCTGTGCTTGTATCCCATTTATCCACGCCTACATCCCATCATATCCACCCACCTACCCACGCCCACGCCACCAACCCCCCCTTTTTTTTTAATTTTTTTCCGTACAGGCAATTATCCCCACCCCCCGCCGAATATATGTATATATATACAACAGGGGAGATTAAAACAACTGTCGCGTTCATGAACCAGGCTATTTATTTACCCACCACAAGAGGGGATAGCCAATCCATCTCCCGGTTTTGAATCCACCATGTCGTTAAACCCCCCCCCCCGATGGTGGGTGGATGGATGGATGGATGGATGGATCATTACGTGGTGGCGGGCAAACTGACACAGCCTTTACATCTCGAGAGACAAACCAACCCGGCCACCAAGTCACGGCAGACAAACCAACCCAGCCTCCACGCAGGGAGAAACCGTTTGGGAACAACAACAGCAACGCGCTGGTTTGAACAACGGGGAAGTGCCCGGCCCATGTGTTGTTCCAGGCGGGTGTAGCGGGCGGGGTGGGTGGGTGGGTGGCCATGGTTTGTTGTGGTTTGACAGTGGGGAAGAGGGAGAGGGAGAGAGAGGGGGAGGTTAGAATACCCCCTTTTTTTGTCGGTTGGTTAGTTGGTTGGTTAGTTGGTTGGTTGTCGCTATGGGCTGGGTGGGTGGATGGGTAGATAGAGCTCTGGGACGTTTGGAGGGGGGGGGGGTTTGTGGTGGAGAGGAGGTTTTGTGGGTAGAAGGGGTTCTGTGACAGAGAGGACGTCCGGTATTTCTATTCCGTTTGTTGTTTTCAGACATGGGCTCTGGTTTGCTGGCGCTCAGCGGTCGTCCGGGCTGGGTTGTGGGGCGTGGGGTGTATCGCCATGGCAAACCTCCTCTACGGGGGGGGGCTTACCAAGGGCTTTGGAGTCCGTCAATCGAATCTCCACCACCACCACCACTAACCCACAGCAGTGCAGGTTCTCTCATATCTTTCGAGGTTGGTGGTGCAGCTTCGTGTCACTACTGAGTCCAGCTGCAGAGCTGCGTGTTTACGGCATCCTACAGTACGGCAAAAAAAAAAAAAAAAAAAACATCCAACCTACCTCTGGAATCCCAGCCGGGATGGAAATCTAACTCGCAGGTTTATCTAAAGAGCCAAGAAGGCATTGTTGGAAGCGTGTCAACACGCCGGAGCATGCTTCCTCACGACTTAGCGTGTGACCGTGTAGATAGGGACACACACAATCCTCGTAGCTAGAAAAAAATAAATCGACATCTACCCACTCCGTACCTCGTTCCACCCCCCGAGGAAGCACCGGCGGTTCTCAATATCTAATCTAACCGCGGTTCCAAACTCGATGCGGGTTCGGGGAACTTACCACGCTGGTTTTTTTATTTACCCGGCGGTTGGCTGGGGTGATGAAGGATGAGCGTGTTGGGGCGGGGTGAAAGGGGAAGAGGTAGTTTCTGAGGGCCTTACACTGTCCGCTGTTTGTCAGCTAGACGGGATTTCATCGTCCTCCTGATTCGCCGTTTTTGTCCCCTCTATCTGGTGGGAGGGTGCGGTCGGTGATGTGCTGGAACCTACCATCCACCCAATGTGTGGATCCCTTTCTTGCTGCTATCCGTATTCCTCCCTCTGGTACTTCCCGCGCAATGATACGCGTGCTATATATCCCAAAAGCGTGGCCTCCGTGAGGTGTAAGGATGCATTATATATATAATAGCGGGGCAAAGTTCAGTCCTATTTCTCAAGTCAGTGACGACACAACACCTAGACACCGCAATAAGCGCAACCCAGTCGGTCGTTCGGCGAGTCGGTTGGGAAATTCCAGGGCATTTTTGCGCTATTGGCCTCAGTCCTTCTTTCTCCTCCAGTTTAGGTCGATTGATCCGGGGTTTGGCTGGAATACTAGAGATAGAGTCGTGGGTAGAAGCCCTTGAATGGTATTATTATATAGCAGCTGGATGGACGGCGGAGGTCTCCTGTAATGATGTTGCGTTGGTCTTTGTGTTGAGACGGACTATAGCTTGGGCGGAGATGTCATCTCAGCCACCATAATGGCCCCCCAGAGTCAGTTAGAGTCCATCCGGTTGTTTATTAGAGTGTTCAAAAGTTCCAGCGAGCGCTCAAGATGTCTCGGGGGGTATCCACGGTCTTCCCTCGCCTCCTGTACACGCCAGGGTAACCAGATTGGGGGGTCGCTTTCCCCGGAATGAAATCGTTGGGAAACAAAGCCCTGTCCTCGATGGCACCCTGAAATGATGCAAGAGGTGCCACCCTTCCTTCCCCCAGGACCAGAGCATCCGAGCTCCCACGGCTGCACGTGGATGGCCGCAAGGATTGCCGGGTCTGGTTTTGACTCTGCTGGACACGGACGATCAGCTCTCAGGGGTCTCTAATAATATCTCCCTTTGTTAGCATGCTATTTCCCAAATAGAAGAGATCAGCGGTCATGTCTGGGCACCTTGAAAGAAAAACAGGCTCTCGGACGACGCTAAGGAGTGATACCTCATCATCTCCGAGGACATTCTGTGGCTCTCCCCCGTGCAACCACCTCTCTTCCGGTTGACCCGGAAGGGGTCCATTATAGCGATACCCTTTTGCCAAAGAGAAGATGCTTTCGGACATCAACGAACCCGTAGCAGTTGCCGGCAAACCGCCTCGTCCTCGTACCCGTCGTCACACATTTCACGCGGGTGAAAGTTTGTCGTGGTCGCTGGCTCAGCCGCTCAAGGGGGGCAAACTCTAAACATGCTTGAAGCGAGCAAGGCCTTTTGCATGCGGAGACGGACGTATACTACTGTAGTACTAGTAGTACATGTAGTATTCCGTGTCCGTGTCTGCAGTGATTGGGAGGGGCGGGGGGAGAACCCCCGCGCCATGCACAGAACCGACCACGGACTCCGATGATAGGGAAGAGCGGAATACTCTGGATGGAAAGAGTACTCGATTGAGAGATCAGTCCCCGGAGAACAAGGGAGTCATTGCGCCTCGGCTATTGCCTGTGGGATATCCCCAATGAGACAGAGGGTCGGACCAAAAACCAATAGAACTCCATTTTCGAATACGGGGCATAAAGCAGAGTAAGTCGCCTCGCACCACCCCTCTCAATCAGAATCAGAACCAGAACCAGAACCAGAACAGAAGAGAAAAAAAAGAGAAAACCGGACTGTGACTTTCCTGAGGATATCCGGCGGAAAAAAATTTAATCAAAGGTAAAGAATGGCCCGGTTGAAGAATTAAAAAAAAACCGATTGCGCTCGCTCTTTGGGGATTAAATGCGGGAAATGTGTATCCTGATGTATGAATGGATGTACAATTGTGTCCAGGAAGTGATCGACCGCCCTGCATTTTGCGGCTCCCACCCTGAGGTAGACGAAAAAAATTTTTTTCTTCTCAACAGGAGAAGCAAGCGCCCAAATGCCATCCAAGCCTAAAACCTCAAGAAGAGAGGTATCCAATATTAAGCGATCTGCCATTATGACATGGCATAAGGCCAGAAAATCTAGTTGTCAAATTGCTATTCTTGAAGACCTCTTATACTCTACAGTACTCTTTATTATCCATTATATATAATATCATCCTGAAGACCCTATCTATAACAAAAAGCAACCTGGACAACCTTCCAAGGTCAGTAAATAAAATGTATAAAAATTATATTGAGTTGTAAAGTCTGATAATAAGTTATAACTAGTAGTATTATTAACTTCAAGAAAAAGCAAACATATTTTCTATTACTGTAAGATGCTGACAATAAAACTTCTATAAAGAGACTCTCAGCTGCGTTAGACTGCCTAAACCACTTCCAACTACTAGAAAACTCAATAATATCAGGTCTCTATAACAATAATGAGACTGCAAACAAGTAACTGCAACTATTCTCAGTAAATATATAATATCTAGCTTATCTAGATAGTCGATAGAAACAGTTTCTATTAGATAAAGACATCACTATAAAAGCAGCACGCCATAGGAACGATACTATAAAAAAAAACAGAAATACCTTATTGAAGATATTATTGTTACTAGCTAAAGTCAGGACAATAGATGTAGAGTTATAAGACAAAGTAACTGACATAGAGCCAGCAAAACCATATATTTAAGCAGTTCACCATCTATAATAGAATAGGTAGTGTCACAAACATAGGTTCCGAGGCTTGGAAAGCAAGGTAGGATTACTTCTATTCGACGATTCAAAGCTAAAGAAGAGAGGAGATATAGAAGGAGGCCTCGCGTTTATATACATAAGAAGAGAAAACTCTCGAACTTACCACGAATCGTCACGAGCCATGCCAGCCGCAGTTAGGCATACTTGCTATACTATGAGCGGTAGTGGTTCGTGGTTGGTCTGTCCGTAAGTTCTGTCAGGAGCCTGCCCTAGCCGCAGGAATGCTATACAGCAGGGTAACCCTATATGGTTTCCATTACTGTATTTAGTCGATCGGCTGAGCCTCAGGAGGAGGCCAGCGATCAGTTCTTCTATATACTAAAATCGATCCTCTTGCCTTCTGACATCATATCTACCTGTAGTCTACCCAGCAGGTCGTCAGCGACCCTTAATAGAACCCGGCGCTCTGACTAAGCCTATACCTGTCTATGTCAACCCGCCGCCGTGCCATCAGCGCCCAAGCCAGTCGGGCAATGTTACATTGCCATAACCACCTTAGGGGTCCCTACAGGAGGCGACCCTTACAGGTTTGTTGAGTCCATAGGTTCGTTGGGCAGCATAGTTAAGGTCCGTATAGAGGCTTGCATTATGATTAAGGCCCATATAGAGGTTCGAGGGCTTTGCGCGAGGTTTATAGGTTTGACGATAAGCTCATGCGGCTCGATGTGGCTCGTGGAGGCTAGGTCGAAGGCGATCGGGGGCTCAGATCGGAGGTTTGTGACAGGTAGTAATTAGTTCTTCTTCTTAAGCTATAGAACTGAAAACACTTCTGCTAATTAAGATTGCTTCTTGTTACGGCTGTACATAGAAACCCGTAGAACCCGTAGGTAAGGCAGGACCAACTGGAGATACTGGAACTGTCGCGAGCAAGAGTCCGCTTGGAGGCTCTCGTAGAATGGACTCACCGTCATGTGGCTAAGTCCGCGAGTAGAGTCTACTTGGAAGGACTCGCGAACCGGACTCATGAGTCCGCCCCCAGAGTCCGCCTTGAAAGACTCAGGAAACGGACTCACAGGATATGGGCACGGCACCAATATATAAACCCACAAGCATGTAGTTAGAGAAACCTCAGTGATAGCACCCTAGTTTCAATATAAGTTATTCAAGCTAAATCAACTGCACACATCTTATCTTATCAAGTCCCCGACGGCCTTTTGTTGCAAGTGCTAGACCACGCCCTTAGGATCCGTAACACTTCTTTACTACCATAATAATTACATTACTTCTACAAATATATTATGATTGTGCTATGCCAGAACTACTCCATCATCACTATAAGTTGTCATATTACTATATATTCCTAAGATTTATGCTATAGTCTTATAGTTGCAATCTAACCTCTATAAGCCTTATCGAGCTGCATGAGCTCATTACTGAACCACAAACCTTATGCAAACTTTTGAGCTTCCATAAACCTCATCAAACTGTATGAGCTTATCATTGAACTCATGAATCTCATGTAAACTCTCAAATCACTACATGAACCTTAATTATAATATAAGACTTATTATAAGGCACTGACAATGAGGCTCTCAAGAGGAGGCTCTCAGTCGCGTCGGACTATCTAAACTACTTACGACTTCCAGAAGACTCAATGATATCAGTACTCCACAATAATGATGAGACTACAAGTAAGTAGCCGTAAGCATCCCCTGCAAGTATACAATGTCCAGCGCATCCAGACGTACAATGGAAATAGTCTCTATCGGACAAAGACATCACTATGAAAGTAGCATGCCATAGGAATAATGCTACAAAAATAGCAGAAACACCCCATTGATGATATTACCATTACTAACAGAAGTCAAGACAATGGGTGTATAGCTATAAGGCAAGGTGACCGGCGTAAAGCCGGCGAAACTATGTATTTAAACAGCTCACTACCCATAGTAGAATGAGCAGCGATTAGTTCTTCTTCTAAGCCACAATACTAAGAGCACTTCTGCTAATTGCTTCTTTATCACCGTGATAATCACATTGCCTCTATGAATGCACTACGATTGTGTTATGCCAAAGCTATTCCATCGTTACTACAAGTTGTCACACTACTATATATCCCCAAGATCCACACTATGGTTCTTATACCTATAGACATTTGTACAAGCCTTATCCAAGCTCGCAAACCTCTACATAGATCTCAATCATACTTACTACCTAACGGATTTATAAACAGGCCTTATTGTGAACTACTACTATTTATAGTATAGCCAATAAGCTCAATTGCGGTTAACATAGCTCAGATGCCTCGAGTCATTCATAATAGATTCAAGAGATTCTTCTTCTTATATATTTAAATATAAGGTTTCCTTCTAGACCTCCTCTTCTCTTTGACTTTGAATCATCAAATAGAAGTAATTATTATGAACATAGATTTTAGATACTTGGAAAGTATAGTATTAAAAGCTTGTGCTAGCCGCAGGAATGCTATACAGTAGAATAATTCTATGTAGTTTCTATTACTGTATTTAATTAATTGGCTAAGCCTTAGAAAGAGGCCAGTGATCAGTTCTTCTATATACTTGTAAGGGGTGCTGAGACGCCTTCCCACAGACGTCTCGTCGTGGTACCGGTAATGTGCCGGTCGCAGTGTATATAGACGTCTCGTAGGCAATGAATCAATGGGCAGGCAGTTAGCTGCGCCGTCAGGGTGCCACAGGCGTTCCGTAGGAGCGACGGCTAGGTTTCTAGCGATGAGAGACGAGGTTAAGGTGACTTCTTGATGACTTCTTAATAAGAACTAATCGCTAACCCCCAAAGGGCTGCCAGCGATGAGGCTAAATACATGTCGGTCACATGCCGCCGGCGGACTGCCTGCGGCCCTCTGCCATATGACGTCTGCCATATAAGCAACCTTTACAATACTAGAATCGATCCTCTTGCCTTCTAACATCATATTCACCTATAGTCTACCCAATAGGTTATCAGTGACCCTTAGTAAAACCCAGTATTTCAGATAAGCCTATACATATCTACATCGACTTACTATTATACTATCAGTACCCAATCTAATCAGACAATGTCATACTTGTTACGAACCTCCGATCCGAGCCCCCGATTGCCTCCGACCTAGCCTCCACGAGCCGCATCGAGCTACATGAGCTCATCGCCAGACCCACAAACCTCGCGCAAAGCCCTCGAACCTCTACATAGGCCTTAACCATGACGCAAACCTTTATGCAGACCTCAACCGCATTGCCCAACGAACCTACAGACCCAACGAACCTACAGACAGACCAACCGCCAGCCACTACTGCTCGTAGTATAGCCAGCAGGCCCAACCGCGGCTGGCATGGCTCGTGACAGTTCGTGGTGGGTTCGAGAGCTTTCTCTTCTTATGTATATAAACGCGAGGCCTCCTTCAATACCTTCTCTCTTCTTTAGCTTTGAATCGTCGAATAGAAGTAGTCCTACCTTGCTTTCCAAGCGCCCGGAATCTACGTTCGTGACAATACTACCATAACTACCCTAAGGGTCCCTACAAGAGGTAATCTTTATATATAGTTAGATTACTTTTATTTGACGATTCAAAGCTAAAGAGAAGAAGAAATATAGAAGGAAACCTCGTATTTATATATATGAGAAAGGAAAGCTCTCAAACCTGTCGCAAATATCTTAAGCCATACCAGCTGCAGTTGGATTCACTGGAAATACTATAAATAGTAGTAGTTTACAATGAAGCCCATTTATAAATCTATAGGCAGTAGATACATTTGAAGTCTGCATAGAGTCCTACATCATAGTTAAGGTTCATATAGAGGTTTGAAGGCTTTACATAAAATTTGTGAGTTCAGTGATGAGCTCATGTGAATTAGTGAAGCTCGTAAAGGCTAAATCATAATAATAATCACTTTTCAAATCCTTATAGAAGGTGATTCTTACAATTGGTACTTGGAAAGTAAAGTAAAACTACTTTTATTTGACAATTCTATATAAATTTTATAATTAAAAAAAAGTATATAATATCAATTATATAATTAAATAAAATTAAGTATTAATTCAACAACAAAATATAATATATAAAAAATTTTACTATTAACTTCTTTAAATTAAATATCCTAATTAATCTATTAACTTCCTTAAATTGAGTATATTAATTAATCTATTAAATTTTCAAAATCAAAAACTATCAATCAGACTTAATAAAAAGATAAATATATAATTAAATAAAACTTTCAAAAAGAAAGTTTACTACTGATATATTAAGTAATTGTAATTGTAATTAAGCTAGATATTGAGAGAGAGAGGGTTTGAGATACAGGTTGAGCAAAAGAATAGATCAGATGCATTTAAAAGCATGGGCCATATCTCTGCTGCTTGATCTTGTTGAATTGAGACCTTGTCAGATCAAGAGCCCTTGTAATTTACATTACCGCTAGCGAATAGCATCTTCCGATGCGCACTTGGCCACATATGAAAAAAGAGCGATGACGCGCGCTTTCCTCATCACCATCTTCCTCACCATCTTCCGATCCCATCCACCCCCCCCCCCCACAACCGGCGCGCAATCCAAAAAAAACACGCGTGTGGATAGGAATGGATCCCCTTTTTCCACCTACATTAATTGGTTACAAGTAACGAAATTTTAATACCCTTTCTTCGTCCAGTACGAACGTTGCGCATCGCATCGCATCGCATCGCATTCATCTCGAGCGTTTATCTTACTTCCCCCCTCCCCCGGAGAGGGTTTCGGTTGCCTGGTTGGTTGGTTGGCCCCCGGGCGGTTTTATTTTATTTTATTTGGCGAGAACGGGGTTTATTTCAATTTCATAACTCTTCGCGTCCAATCATGCATGCATCTGGAATTTGTGTGGCCTTCGGGCTGAATTTGCTGATATCCAACTAGTCATACAAATCATTTGAAACACACACACACACACCCGTCGCAACCGATGATTGGGCTTATTTCATATATATATATATATATCTTGTGCTTCTAGAAGGGTTTTTTTCAGATTGGAATTTATCGCGGGGGAGGGGAGACCAATGATTGCGGGGGTTGTCTGGTCTTGGTTATTTCTTTAGGCTTTTATTTTTTTTTTTTCTTTCGTTTGCGTTGTGATCAGATGGGTTGTTGGTTGAGATGAGATGGGATGGGTTGTTGGGCGATGGGGATGGGGATGGGGGATGGGGATGATGGGGGCGCCAAAGTCGGTGGGAGAATAGAAAAAAGCAGGTTGTTGTTGTTACGGTTACGGTTGTTGTTGCTCTGGTTCTGGTTCTGGTCTGGTCTGGTCTGGTCTGGGGGTAATGAGGTGGCGCAAAAGAGTTACCCATCTATGCAGCGAACCGAGCCGGCGTTGTATTTGTATTTGTATTTGTATTGCATTGTATTGTATTGCTTTTGTATTGCTTTGTATCGCTTTGTATCCTGCTGATGGGCCGCTGCAGGATGGGATGTTGTGTATTGTACGACGCGGGAACGTGCAAGGTAGCTATCTATGTATCTCTGTACTCTGTACTCTGTACTCTCTGTACGTACGCGTACTTTGTGGAGCACATGAGAAACCGCCGCCCGTAGCTCGCTCGTGTTAGCTAGTCGGGGTCGAAATCCCCACCACAACCCCACTCAACTCAACTCATGGCCAAGGCAGCTCCGAAGCGTTAGGACCGGCATTGACCGGAACTACCAACTACATACTGCTAGAAGCCATAGTAATAGACTAGAACTCCCGCAACCAGTCGCCCTATCACACGTTAGCGGCGTCGTCCGACAGCGCTAAAAAGGAATGAATCATCGCGCGGTGGCTTGGCTTTGGCCATGCAGGACTGGGCACCGGCCTTCTTGTGTCACTTTTCAGCCTTTTGGCCAGAGAGCGAGCTGTGGCCGGAAACCAACCTCCAAAAATGAGCCTTTCTGTATTCCCCCCTTCCTTGCCCCCCCCATCGTAGATCGGCCATGCCCGCAATCAATCAACCCATTCCCTTTGAAACCCAATCAACCCACCACATCGGCGCTCTCATCTCCCCTGGAAATCTCCCGCTCACCACCGTCCCAGCCTCCCTCGTCCAGCCATGACCACGCCCAGGCCCCTGCCAAGCGCGACTCCCCGGCCTCGCTCACGCTAGCTCACCCTGCAGACACCTGTCATGAGCCGTGCTGCCTGCTCTGATTGTCCCCCACACACGTTTAGTTATTGTCCTGCCCTGCGCAACCAAACGGTGGTGGTGGTGGTGGTGGTGGTGGTGGTGGTTGTGTGGTGTGGCAACAGCGCAGAAAAAGAAAGAAAGAAAACCGGCTTTGGGAAGCTGAACTCCCAGCCCGCCCAAGCTGCAACCGCTCAAATAGCCACCGTTCTTCCCGCCTCCGTTTTTCTTCTCCTCTCTCCTTCTCCTCTCCACCCACCGTCGTAATCTGTTAATAAAAGCGGGAATTAATCTCTCCAAAACACACATTCGCTCTTCCCATCCCTCAAGCAAGCAAATCCACCCGGTCGCTGTCGTCGTCAATCAATAACTCGCACTCGCTTTTTCCAACACATCTATTTCCACAACAACAACATCAACAACAACAACACCACCACCAAAAAAACACCATCGCCATGCTTTCCCGCACACTCCTCGTTTCGGTCCTTGCCGTTCTCGCTGGTTCTGGTGTGATGGCTCAGGATCTGTCGCAGCTGCCCGCTTGTGCGGTATGTGTTGCTCCTCTTCCTCCCTCTTCCCGTTGGCTGTGATGGGCTTTGCTGATGATTGTTCGCTCTCTAGCAAACTTGTGCGATCGGCGGTATTTCGTCTAGTGGGTGCGACCTCACAGATTTCAAGTGTATCTGCTCGGCATCTGCGTTCCTGGAAGCGATGGACGCATGCACGAAGGATGCTTGCACAGAGGAGGATATCGAGAGTATGTCTTTTCATTTCTTTGCTTGTCCTCTTGGTCGCTCCAGTCTTTCGCGCGGTCGGGTTCACGATCGGGCCTTTTTTTTTTTGGTTACTTTCATCTCCGACGGGAGAAACGAGGAAGAATACTTCATGCTAACTGCCTATCTTCTGCTGTAGAAACCCTCGCTTTTGCTACAGAACTCTGCGCTTCCGTCGGCGTAACCCTCCCAACTGCACCAGCTTCTTCTCCTGCTACCACTGTGGACACCTCAGTCCCAACAACCACACCTGCCCCAGACGCTTCGACTACTACGACAATCAAGTACCCCATTACCAATTCCACCACCTCTGCTCCAACCGGCACTGTTGCACCGACCGTGCCATTCGAGGGTGCTGCCTCGGGCATGCAGATCGGTAGCTGGCTCGGCGGTCTTGCTGCTGCTGCTGGGTTGGTGTTCGCTTTGTAAATGATTGAAGAGATTGTATGTATTTACGAGTGACTGGCTGTTGACGTCGGATGGGCATGATGGATTTTGTCAGGGATAAAAGAGGGTGGAGGTATGGAATTGGGGAGAGGGGGAAAGGGAGGGCATATAATAATGTGTTTTTGCTGCAGCACATACAATAATATTAGGACTAAAACCCACCTTTTTGCATGCGCTTTGTCTTCCTTCACAACAGGATTCTTTCTCCGGGAGAGGAGGCTCTCGTTGCTATAGAAAATAAAAACATCGTTCCGTACCCAACCACAAGTCCCGACCGTGAAAGTTGTTTTTAAGTGAAAAACCCTCTCAACGCGACGGATCGTTCGAGTGTGCATACTACACTTACCTCCCTCCAATGCGCACTCTGTCAACCAGAGCAGGCATTACGCGCGGGGGACCGTTTGTTGGTGTAACAGCCCGTCCTGCAGGTACAACACCAACACCAACTCCCCCAACTGCCTTCTGACTAACGAGGGGTGCGTGCATAGTACGTAAATTCTCTCTACACACGCACGCGTATTATTATTTTAAAGGTACAGCAGAACACACTCGCCCCGCCCCCCCCAACTGGGATTCTTCTGCAGAGCACACAGCATTAATTTTTCCGTAGAGATTCGCAAGGTGCGGCTGCGGAAATAATGGGGGCCCATTGTTTTATTATTTTTGTTTTTGTTGTATGAGGCAAAGCGTAGGCTACGGGGAGTAGAAATAGATGCTCAGGTATCTATCGAAGCCCTTGAATTCTGCGGCTTAGCTTTAAGAAACGCCGACCAAAGTCCCCTCCATAATAGTATAGCGGAAACTCTAATATGAAAGAAAAAGGGTTTTGAATATAGGACACTCGTTTAAGAGCCGATTTGATGTCTCCTCTTTGTAGCAGTGCCGTTGCTGCAAGGCACCTTCTCAACTAGCCAGGCTGGAATTAGTTCGGGAGCGTGTTCTAAATCTCAATGCTCTCGGAGGTGGCGATGTGGACATCTCGGGTGACGTGCGCTGGTTGAGCCCTTGGAGCAGTATTTACCACGATTGTTTCGTTTGTGAGTGTGTTTCCTAGTCTAGGTGCGAGAACAGGTACCGCAATGTCATATGGATATATATATAGCGTCATGGTACCCGTCCGGGGCTGAAGACGGTGGGTGTGATGGGGAGGAGGTCCTGTCGCGGATGCCCTCCGGTCGGGGGAGTATCGGGAGGAGTTATGTCCCTAGTGATATTAGTGTTCTTTAGGGAGACTAAAGAGGGGCTGGATGCCTACGCTGATTTCCTTGGGGCTAAGGGTGCCGTTTGGGAGTGATCAAGTGTAGATGGATCGATTGACATCGTGTGGGGGAATGCTGGCAGGGCTGGCAGTTCGCGCTGTCGGGATGAAGTGTTGGTTATTTAGTTCATTGATCCACTCGCGTCCTTCAGGCGTCTTGCGCTGTAGGTATTCCTCCGTGTAGTTATCGCGTTCATCGTGATCGTAACGGGTACGCCTCTCTCTAGGTATGGGTGGAGACGCTTTAGAACAAAACTCTAGAACGGATACAAACACGAATTCTGCTGAAGGAGCGGACACGCTATATCCGAGATACGTCATTAGCGGTATTGAGTGTTTGTCTCCCCAAGGGAACAAACCTTCGCAACTGTTGTTGGGTAACCCCCAATCTCTCGAATTGTTCCAAGCTAACCTGCTTCCGAAATTTGTCGACAACTCTTGCATATTTCCAAGGTTGCTATCAAGGTGGAGGAGTGTATTGAGAGCGTGGAACTTAAAGGCTATGAGGAAGCGGGCACGGAATGGGCGTTGGCGGGGTGCTTTTTCTGCGACGGTAGGCTCCGACGGGCAGTTGTATTGGATGCTGCCGTAGTTGACCAATCACTGAGATACTTGAATTAGTATAAGGTTTGTCAGGGGATTTAGCGTGTTTCGCCTCATACTAACTAGAGAGGAACTGGATTGCACGTTGGACGTCTACTTGAGGTCTATGGGTGCCGTGAAGGGTACTGTGGAGAGAGATCCCATTGATCCGCACATCTTCCCGGCTGCTTCCCGGGTTTGAGCTTCCCACTCTCTGGTATGTTGAAGTATCCGAATAAGGTACTCTGGCGGTGTTTCCATTTCCCGGCGAAAATACGAGATACCGTAGGCCTGGTAACTATAGCGTATCTACCCCAGATGGTTATCACGGAAGTGTCTCGAGAGGGCATGTTCGTTGGCTGGAATAGTCCGACACGAGTTGTGATGAATTGATTGCTCTAGGAGTTTATAAGAACTCCTGTATCTCTTCGGAATGTCGAGCAGAGGTAAGTGAAGGTGTATACCACGATATTCTCCTAACAGTTCGGGCTGTTTTAGAACATCAGCATCCACCCCGGCCGCCTTTTCAGAGTTCATCGTTCCGAAGGGTATGCTCACAAACTGTTCCGACCAAATTCCTTACCCGCTATCGGACATTCACCGGCAGCCACCCAGAGATCAAATCGCGCGCTAGCGGTAGCGGAGGGTCTCCGCAGATTGCTCACTGGCTGGGGGTATACGCGAATTCCATGGCAATCCGTTGAGTGGGCTTCGAGGGGTGGCTCGAGGGTAGGTTCGGGAACCCGTTGTTGAGGGGTCGGGGCATCGATCGGAACGGGTTCGTGACCGGAGAGAGGCTCAATCTCACCCGGGAAGCCGAGACCAGCGAAACGTCCTTTCTTTCGATCTTATCGTACCGTTACTGATAACGATCCAGAATGTGTTCCTTGGAGAGAAGCT
This sequence comes from Geoglossum cookeanum, assembly GCA_021527025.2. NCBI lineage: Eukaryota > Fungi > Ascomycota > Geoglossomycetes > Geoglossales > Geoglossaceae > Geoglossum > Geoglossum cookeanum. Next base: position 103,066 of record JAJDFF020000073.1, read on the forward strand.
TGCGCTCACCCAGCGAGTCGACACAAGCGAATGGATCTCCCACCTGGTGGCGGCGGCCAATGGTGGTTGGTCGTTGGCCTGGTCATTGTCAGGGTTCGTATTCGGGACCTCTACTGATCGGCTGGCGCGGCAAGATAGCCAGTACGGTGAGGATGAAAAGTTCGAGGGACATCTGGGGGTCGTTCCTCGACGTTGGTGAAGGAGAAATAGAGTCCCGGCGCCAAGAAGTCTCGCGACACCCAACGATCAAAACCAAGGCCAGAAAAGGTCATTCGCAAGCTAATAACCCGCAAGTGCACAATACTCTGCCCTGTTCTGGTAGGGCTGGTTAGAGCCGGGCGGCGGTGATCAACTAATGCAAGAATCTCGCACCGCGGGAATTATCGCGTCGTAAGAATGAATATGAATACGCGGCCCCACCCCGACCTCACGCTCTTACTATAAGAATAATCGCGCCGTAAGAATAGAGTCCATTGGCCTAACCATGCCCTTGGAACGCGGCACGCAGTGTTGGCTTGCCCTCATGGATGTTTGGTGCATGATATATTTCGGTATAGACCTGCAATTTCTACCCAGAGGAAAAAAGGGTCGTTGAATGGCTATCGAAAAGCCCTGTATAGAGTAGAGAGTTGAGGGTATAAACCGTCGTGGTTCTAATGCAACAGCGATGCTAGCAGCTTGGCTGGGCACCTAATCTTGTGGGAAATGAAATCGTGATGGTGGTCCGTGGCGTCGTCGTCGTTGTCATCGTAAGGGCTTTTATGTTAGAGTGCGCGGCCTAGCCCTAGGTTGGCGAAGGACGATAGTCAGCACACCCAAAAAAAAAAAGTCCTTATTTGGTCATAGTGGGACTCGAACCCACAGCCTTGGTGTTATTAGCACCTGTTATCTGGTTAGTTGATGAATACTACAGAAGGAGCTGGTGATATTTACCACGCGCTAACCAATTGCGCCATACGACCGTGAGAAAGTCTAACTGAAAACGCAATCATATTAGACTAGCATCCCCCAGCAGGATGGTATACCGATATGCTACTCTGCTAATTAGCCGCGAGCTCTCTCAACGCGTAGAGTAGAATAACCTCTACTTTGATCGATTCACGTTGTGGAGTAAAGAAATACACCAGCCTGTCAAAGTAGTGCTTAGGATCTTGATATGGCTACCGAGAGAGTTTACATGAGTTTGAAGGAATAGAGGAATAGTTAAGTCTAGTACAGGGCCGGTGACTATCATCTATCCATCGTCCCCGAAATTCTCCCACCTCCGTTAACACAATCTCAGTACCTCAACACCCTTCCCTTCCGCCCTCGAGGGCGACGACGAGCAAAACAGTTGGGATAGCCTAGTAACCTGATCCAGCACATACGGTAAGCCTTGGTTCCAATTGGTGGACAGCTGGGAGGGGATTGTGAATAGGAGGAATAGAGAATACACGTACGGAAGTGGCATTCCTGGATAATGAAGGCCCTTGACTACTACCTACTATATGTAATATTGACTGTATTACCGCCCGATATGAAAAATATAGGACCAGAACCGCTTCGCAATCTAGCGCTTCATAAGCAGAGTTTCTAGAGAGGGGAGAAAGGGTGGTTATAGGGGTGTAACACATACTTCCTACGCTCCTTAGTGTAGAGGGCGATAACCTCTCTACCCTTCCCTTCGTGTTTTGAGCAGAGGAGCAGGGGTATTAGCTGTTCGAGGAGAGCCTCCCAATTCCCCTCTCCCGATCTCATGGTTGTGATGAGGTGTTGTGACGCCTCCCTCTTCATCCTACCGATAGGCCTTTTACATGTCGCTCCTCTGGCGGTTTTAGAGATGCATCTGTGCCCGTAGTTTGGTGGGAATGGCAGTCTCGTCCTATCCGGCAACTCCATTCGGCAAACTTGCAGTTAGTTTGGTGGCGTGTAGAAAGGGGGGCACTGGAGGGAAGCTAGGACGGCCTAGAGAATGGCTCGAGTGGTCGAGGGACTTTTTATACGACCACATAACGCGTACTTAGGGTGGTAGAGCAGGGTTTCAACTGCGAACGACGCATGTTCCGGTCATATGTTCCCGGGCTGGGAGGGCTGGCCAGCATGGCGGAACGTGATTGGATGGACAATACGTATAGATAAGTAACGAGCTATACAGACCAGCGGATTAGCTCCCGTACTTTAGCATGCATCTATAGAGGCTAAAAGTTCAAGGTGACTCACATCCCTGTCACCCTCCTTCCTCACATCCCCCTTTTTAAACCATGGAGCACGTACACCGGCTGAGCCCTGACTTGAGGATCGCCTAGGCAAGAAACGGAGGGGTCCAATTTGTTTTTCGCCGTTGCCGTGCAGGTAGGCGTTTTTCTACAACCGGTCTTGAGTATTAGGTTTTCCCGTCTGCTGCAGAAAATTGTCCTTCACCCAATCCCAAGCGGAGAGTAAGCCTGTTCTGTGGTGCACAGCACCCCTAATACCCTCGATAGGTTGTAGCCTGGGAGGGATGGCTCCCCACGTGAAAGGGCTGTGCATCGCATGAACGCAGTGCTAGACGGGGCCCGGGCTCGAGCCCTGATTGCTGGGTGGGAGCCCTCCTGCGCTTATCCGGGCCCTCCAGAATCCCACCCGCCCGTCCCTTCCTCTCTTCGGTCAATTCTAGTGAAGCGGAGGAAGCAGATAGTTTTTGTGACCTGAGTATAGATCCGTCAGCAAGGTGCTATGCGGACCCACAAGCAGGTGTTGTCCGATATCCGATGTTTCTGGCGCTAGTTGCGACCGCACTCACTAGCTAACTGTAGCCTCGCAGGGAGGATGTGGGAAATTTTGGAAGTGAGCTACTTAGGAACAAACGACCAAGAATCCTTCAACATGAAAAGAGATGTTGGAAACCCTTGACTACCTCTGGCCAAGCCGCTGTTGCTGGTAAGTCTGATAGATAGGACCAACGTTGCCTCTAGGGTTGTCTACTGAATGAGAGTCTCCCCAGTTATGTCCACTCGTCCCTTCCGCGACAACCGTGGGTCCGGACGCTGAATACATTCGCGACTGACAGGTCCCTTATGCGTCCTTGTTTTTCGTGGTGGCAGCTAGAAATTTGGCAACCTAACGATCTGTGGATACTGCTTATTCGCGGACAGCTTCGAACGATGTGCAACTCGGTAGAAATAGTACGTGAGGGGAGCCTTCGAAGGGACGGGTGAGGGTTAAGTTACTGGACAGCGGGGGCAAGAGTCGTCACCGACAGGTGGGCGGATCTCCCTATCGGTGGTGAGATGGAACTCGATGTGTGGTGGTTCAGCTACGTAGCGACACCACCCACGACAGAGGCCTGGGATTGGAAGAAAACGATTCTATACTGAATATATAGATAGATAGAACTTGATAGAGGCAACGTGGTTCTTCCCCATGAGATTCGGACCCGCTGTTCGTCCTGAGCGATATATTAAACCGTTCTCGCTGGCCGAATGGCTAAATTAACGTTCGTCCACCGACAAAATAATTGAACCGGTCGCGAAGCGACTCTGGCGCTTAACAAACAAGAAGCTGCGATGACTTATACTAACTAAGACGCCGTTGAGCATCGAGTAAACGTCAAACTAGAATTACGAATTTGCTCATTTCCGTCTGTCCCTAGTGTCCCATTGGGGATTTTCGGAGGCATGGCTCGAAAGTGGGGGGTTGGCTAGTAGAAAATCACCAAGGGACGGAGAGGGTACATCTAGTCTGCTCCATACTCTATCAGGATACTACAGCGGAGCTAGACAAATATTCAAATATTCAATATTGGAAACGGGGCAATAGTACCGACAACTCGAATCCCTCTATTTAACCGCCCTTAACTAGCTAGTGTAGCCGTCGGGGACTGGTATAAAGGTGAGAGAGGGACGTTTTACGATCAAGCCAAAAAGATACAAGGGAGCAGAGTATAGAAGTTAGATTAGCTGGAAAGATTGCGAATCTTGAAGCCCATAAGATGCTAAACGTATAGGGTAAGTAGGCGCCCGAGTTACGCATTTCACATTGCGTTCGCGTTGCAGCGGCATACCTCTGGGCAGAATTTCACCTCACAGGACAAGGGGCGTATTATTAGTCTTCCCTTAGCAAAGAGGCATCCTGTTGGGCGAGTAACTAAATTTGGAAGGAGGGAGAAGACAAAAACTCAGTATGGGTGTATATCAACCCACCATCACTTGTTTCAAACAGCTTTATGCGCTTGTGGCGTTTTTGTGCAGATCCAGACACCCTCCTCTCCATCTCCAATACATTTCTACCGCCTGACCCCTTCTGGTGCAGTTAGGGTTATGCAATTTGGCCGGGCATGCTCGAAAAGTAGAATAGGAGCGAGGGCGGTGAAAGGGAGCAGCGCAACGATAACAGGTAACCTAAGACACAATCCTCCTGCATCCGCCCCAGCCCTTCCGCCGGATTTAGATGGTCGGAGCGATATAGATAGGTCTAATTGACATGTGATGCAGAAGGAAAGATGGAGGAAGAAGAGTTCTCGCAGCCATGAGACTGCCGCTTTGGCAGCGGCACGCTGCCAAGATAGGGGCAGTACCCCGATTCCAGCACCTTCGAGATACGACGTTTCTAGGGGCTGTGAGACACTATTGGCCCTGCTAAAGCATCCTGTCACACCGCCCCTTCATGAAATGAACCTTTAGACACTAGCCTATCTTCTCTAGCTGGCGGTGAGGGCTGTTAGGGCTGTTGGGGCTGTTGGGGCTGTTGTGGCTGTTGTGGCACGAGGCTGTCTAGGTACATGTATATGCATGATGAGACAACGATGTTCTCCAAGGCAGACAATCTAGCTTCCAAACGAGTCATGGGTGTGTCCCCAAGACCGAAGCCCTGGCTCTTCTGTGCCTATAAGCCAATAAATACCCTAGGGGAGCGTGCACCCCCCGTCACACCGGGTACCCGGCGAAGAGTTCCGGTGCAGGTTCCCGTGGTCAAGGAGTCGGCGTGACAACAATTAAACGGTTGTTCTGAATCGTTGACTGGCTGAACGCATCCCTACTGGGACGTTAGCCTGATCTAGTTATTATCGCAAGCCAACTCAGCGGATCGACTACTGTAAGAAAGCGACATCCCTCAACACGCTATCGTCAATCACCATGCCCTTATCCACAACTACCGACAGTACACGGTACAAATGTTCTTTATTTAGCATCCCATGTTCTCTGCTGCGTCAAGAGCTGCTCGCTGAACCTCCCTGCAAACTTGGTCGCTCAATTCACGAAACCGCTGCTTCCAAAATCGCCACCTCTCCAGAGAGAGACCAAGCCTTCCATTATAGAGTGAGCCGCCGGCAGTCAATCGTGATTCCCCGTCACTCAGCCCTTCATTCGTTATCTGCTTGAATAAGACACTCCCACCGTGTGCAATCCATACGGCGGCAGCAGCTACATAGCAGTCCAAGCAGGGTCCCGTGGTTTCTGATTCTCGAGGGCACTGCGCATCGACCAGATGAAAAAAAGGCTCCACTGGACTGATCCCGCGTTCACTAGACGAGCGGCAAATGCATTTAGGTTTATCCAATGACTCCCAAATTCCTTGACTTGCTCTTCTGATGTCGGACCTGCATATTGCTCCCTCATTAGTAAACTCCTTTGGATAATACCAACGAGTGAAACGAGGTGTGAAGAATACCAATCCAAGCTTCCCTCATACTTGGGCCAAGTCGATGAAGTTCTGCGCAGACATGTTTTTCCGCCTAGAGAAGTAGAAAATCGTGTTAGCAGATATGATTCCCGCAACACAGTACGTTGGACATTACCCCTAGGTTTTGGGTGCGACAGGTAGTAAAGTGAGTTCTTCTATCACTTGTACAAGTTTCTGCTGCGAGGGGTGGCCATGAGGAGTCTGCCCAGCAACTTCAATGAAAACCTCCCATATTCCCCAGAAGAATCCATCCACCTCGGAAATGTTATCACCGTCCTTTAATGGAATCAGATCATTGATGCGATTAGTGGCAACCACGAGTGAGATTGCGTTGCTTGGTTGAAGAGTGTCGTTAAGGATAGAAAGGCAGGCTTCAGTTTCATCGAACTCTGAGTCAAGCAGCGGATCCGCCATTGGCAGGGTAGACATGGTGGTGGTGAGCTACTGTGCTAGCTCAAAAGTTCTCGCTAATAAAAAATGACGCTTTTCCGCGACCTGCGTCCTTCCCATATAGATCCACATAACTTTATCAATCTATAATAAAATTTTAATCCAACTAGATGCATTCGTTCAGTAGGGTCGCTCACCGGGTAGCGAGACACACCCGGGAAGCGAGACACTTGAACTTACCTACCTACCGGCACCACTACAAGCATTAGCTAGGCTCGTGACACAATGGAAAAGGAGCTTCGGATCCAGCAAGCGCTTGAGGACCTTGCAACAGGCAAAATCCAGTCTATTCGCAAAGCCTCTAAAGTTCATGATGTTCCTAACAGTACCCTCGCGGCAAGGCGGACTGGGCGACCCTCAAGGCATACATCACATATCCATCAACAGTTGTGTACTGAAGCTGAAGAATAAGCTTTGATTAACTGCATTGAGCGATGGACACTTCGTGGATTCAATATTCATCACGATATGATTAGGATGATGGCAGAACACATAATTTTAAGCCGCTTAGATGAGGCTCGGCGACAAACGATTTCCACGCACATCTTAGGAAAGAACTGGACAACACGACTTGTTAAACGTCATCCTAGGCTCGGAACGATTCTTACAAAGCCAATTGAACAGTCTCGAACTGATGCATGTACGCATGAAACATTCAACAAGTGGTTCAATACCTTCAGACATCATATGCAACAATATAAACCTGAACCCGAAGATATTTACAACATGGATGAGACTGGGTTTGCAATGGGAGAAACTGGAAGATCATATGCGATTATTGACAAGCTTTCAAATTCCAAAGGGTATTCTGGATCAGGCAGTAAAGGTGAATCTTTAACAGTTATCGAATGTGTTTCAGCAGCTGGATCGGCAATTCCTCCATTTGTGATTTTTAAAGGCAAACACCTACAGAGTACTTGGATCTCCGATGACGTACTAGATGATTAGATGGTGGCAACAAGTCCTAAAGGCTGAACAAGTAATGCATTAGGTCTAAAATGGCTAGAAAAGCATTTTGAGCCACATACACGACCAGCTCGCAAAAATAAGTATTGGATGCTTATTTTGGACGGTCATGGGAGTCATGTAACACCAGAGTTTATGGATTTTTGTGAGAGTCACAAAATTATTCTGCTTTGCCTACCAGCTCA
>JAJDFF020000074.1:0-27765 GCA_021527025.2 Geoglossum cookeanum
GAGCCATGCCAGCCGTGGTTGGGCCTGCTGGCTATACTACGAGCGGTGGTGGTTTGCGGTTGGTCTGTCCGTAGGTTTGTTGGGTCCGTAGGTTCGTTGAGCGGCACGGTTGAGGTCCGTGTATAGGTTCGAGGGCTTTGCGCGAGGTTCGTGGGTCCGGCGATGATCTCATGCAGCGCGGCTCGATGCGGCTCGTGGAGGCGATTGGAGGTTCGTAACATCCATCAATGCGAATACATCTGGTGTTCCATATATCCCTGCTCGAACCATACAAGGAGGTAAAATCGGACCGTGCAGACCGCGAAGAACCTAGACCAGTTACCATAGAAGGAGAAGAGGAATGGGAAATAGATGAGGTTGTCGACAGCTGCTGGAAACAGAAAGGAAGGAAAAAGACGCTCGAATATAAGGTCCGTTGAACAGGTGTACCAACGTCAGAAGCCTCATGGAAACTGGCAAATAACCTCGAGCACGCTCAGGGAGCACTACGAACCTTCCACTATCGCTACCCGGAGAAGCTAGGGAACCAGGGCAAACAAACAAACGGATCACAACGGTCACAAACTACGGGTCACGGACAACATGGACAAGAGAAAGGAATAAGTTCTACATACAAAGAAAACGAACAACAGGAGGACAAAAAAACAAAAAAACAAAGAAAAAACACAGAACAACAACAAAAAACCCCGATGTAACGGGTCCACGAGAGCTCGGACTGCGGAGCGAGCCGCGCTTGCTCCGCCAAGGTTCGCGGCTCACGAACCCCTTAAGAAGACCGACAAGGATGCTTCTTGCAACCTCATCGGTCAACACACCTATTGTACATAGACTACCATTAGAATATTCTGACCGTACATACTCCCGAACCTTATACTGATACGAACCACTAGTTCGTAGCACGTTCGAGACGTCCGTCTAAACGATACCAAGCCCGAGCACCTACGGCCAACCGCCTGGACCCTCACACTCGAGGCACAGCCGGAACTAAGGTGAGCTTCCACGAGTCCGAGACACCAGGAGAAGGTCCCGCAGATGGGCGATGGTAGCCATCTGATGCTCGACCTCGCGCTTGAGGAAGCGAAGACGCTCTTCTACACGCTCGATACGAGCATCAGACGGGTCACCACCCCGCGAGAACCCACCCGAGCCCAGACCAGCGGAGCTCCCACGAAGCCCGGCTGTCCTCCCCCACCCGCCCGAATGCACCAAACCATCACGAACACCAACCGAAGCGGACGAACCGCCAAGCGCATCCCCCAAACGGAGGATGGAAGTGCCTCGAGGGGCAGAACCCCGGATATAGGGAGAGGGCTACGAAACATGGTCAGTAACTGGCAACCGACACAGGAGAGGAACACTTACAGAGGGGAGGCGAAAAGAAGACTCATCAGAGGAGTCCAAAGGTGCCGGAGGGGGAGAGGCCACCCGAACCCAGCGAGCGGCGCGAGACAAGACCGGCTCGCACGGGGGGGACACAGAAGCGCGACGCTTCCGGCGCGGGGGAGGAGGGGGACGAGAACCACCGGCAACGGCGGCGGCCTAAACCAAGTCAGCAAGGAACAGAAACAAGGAGGACGAACTTACCAAAGAACAAGGCACGGCCTTGTACACACAAAAACTACACTTTTGGGTAGTAGTCACCCCAGACACGAAACACCGGGCACCCGCGGAGGCACAGCGCGAACATTCCAACCCCTGGGGGCGCTCAGACTCCGTCTCCTCAACGGCCTTCATAGTATCAAAGGTCTGCTGACGCCGGACCGTGGGAACAGAGCCATCGGTAGCAGTGACCTGCTCCCATGGCGTAAGCTGGACTGCACCAGCGGACCCAGCTGGAGGAGAGGAGGAGCGCCGAGGCCCAGGGGCTCCCGAAGAGGGCGAAGGAGGACCAGGGGGCATGAACAGCCCCGAACCAGGACTGGCGGACGAGCCGTCAAGGTCCGCCGCGAGGTAGAAGAACTCGACACCGAGCGGACGGTGAGGAGGAGAGGTTGCGGGGGCGTGAACCACGGCCGGCGGAGCCGAAACGACCAAGGAGAGCCCCACGAAGGAGAGCTCAGGAGGGAGGGAGGTGGTATGAACGCCACGAGAAGAACCAGAAGGGGCAAACGAAGCCCCAGAGGCCGAGAAGGCACGAGTGTCACGAACGTAGATTCTGGGCGCTTGGAAAGCAAGGTAGGACTACCTCTATTCGACGATTCAAAGCTAAAGAAGAGAGAAGGTATAGAAGGAGGCCTCGCATTTATATACATAAGAAGAGAAAGCTCTCGAACCCGCCATGAACTGTTACGAGCCATGCCAGCCGCGGTTGGGCCTGCTGGCTATACTACGAGCGGTAGTAGCTGGCGGTTGGTCTTGTCCGTAGGTTTGTTGGGTCCGTAGGTTTGTTGGGCAATGCGGTTAAGGTCCGCGTAGAGGCTTGCGTCATGGTTAAGGCCCATGTAGAGGTTCGAGGGCTTTGCGCAAGGTTTGTGGGTCTGGCGATGAGCTCATGCGGCTCGATGCGGCTCGTGGAGGCTAGGTCGGAGGCGATCGGGGGCTCGGATCAGAGGTTCGGATCGGAGGTTCGTAACAGCGAGCGCGGGTAGAGGCGTTATCCATGATGAAGCTTGAAGAACGAAAGGAGCTCGCAGAGCGCGCAACCCCTAACAAACAATATTTGTGGGTCATGTGACTACAACAACTACCGAACATACATAACAAACAACTCAAGAAACAAGAACAAGATAACGAGAACATCAAACGGGCTTGTAAACACATAAAAATGAAGAACTAATTCAGAGAGAGCTCCATTTAGAATTACGAACAACCATGAGAAACCATGACGCCAAATGGCGATACCATAAAACCAACACCCAAGCAGAATCGAAAACCAAGCACGAACCAGAAGTACAAACCAAGAACCAGCCCGCAACTCAAGAATCGGGACCACGAACACCATCGAAGACAAGTTGAGCACAACGAATACCATGACCAGGAGACAATGCTCGAACCGAGACGTACACTTAACTACGATAACCACAGAAAGGGACGATGCAGAGGAGCAGATCGCAGGAGCTCGCAGCCCCGAAGGAGGAGAGGGGGAATAATGTAACGGAGCCACGAGAGCTTGGACTGCGGAGCGAGCCTTGCTCGCATTGCCAAGGTTCGCGGCTCGTGAACCCCTTAAGAGACCGACGAGGATGCTTCTTGCAACCTCATCGGTCAACGCACCTATTGTACATAGACCATCGTTAGCATAGACTGACTCCTTATACTACGAACCCCGAACACGTATACGAACCACTAGTTCGTAGCCTTGCTGAGACGACCATCTAATCGTGACCCCGTACGAGCACCTGCGACCACTCACCTAGACCCTAACAATACTACAGAGACAATGCTACGAAAACAGCAGAAACATCCCATTGACAATATCGCCGTTACCAGCAAAAGTCAGGACAATGGGTATATAGCTATGAGGCAAGGTAATCGATATAGAGCTGGCAAAACTGTGTATTTAAGCAGCCCGCTATTTATAGTAGAATGGGTAGCAATTAGTTTTTCTTCTAAGCTATAATACTAAGAGCATTTCTGTTAATTGCTTCTTACCACTGTGATAATCATATTGCTTCTACAAACGCATTACAATTGCGTTATGCCATAGTTACTCCATCATTACTATAAGTCGTCATACTACTATGTACCCCTAAGACCTATGCTATAGTGTCAGGAGCCTGCGCTGGCCGCAGGAATGCTATGCAGTAGGGTAACCCTGTGTGGTTTCCATTACTGTATTTAGTCGATCGGCTGAGCCTCAGGAGGAGGCCAGCGATCAGTTCTTCTACATACTAGAATCGATCCTCTTGCCTTCTGACATCGTATCCACCTGTAGCCTACCCAGCGGGTCGTCAGCGACCCTCAGTAGAACTCGGCACTCCGACCAAGCTTACGCACGTCTACGTCGACCCGCCGTCGTGCCATCAGCGACCAGGCCAGCCGGACAGCGTCACACTGCCATAACCACCCTAGGGGTCCCTGCAGGAGGCGACCCTTACATATAGTCTTATACTCGATCTCAAGCCTAACCTCACTATGAGTTCAACTGCTTATCATTATCCTGTAGGTTTGGGCACTGCGATGTCATCTGGTTTGAAGTACCTAAATTAGAAGTCTAAGAGCTATTCTTCTATATGTATATAAATCCGAGGTCTTCTTCTGAACTTTCTCTTCTCTCTAACTTTGGATTGTTGAATAGAAGTAGTCTAATTGTACTTTCCAAGCACTTAGATTTTATGTTCATAATATGTAGTGCAAGTCTTGGAGATATATAGTAATGTGACGACTTATTGTAACGATAAAGTAGCTCTAGCATAATACAATCGTAATATATTCATAAAGGTAATATAATTATCATAGTGATAAAAAAGCAATCTTAATTAGCAGAAGTGCTTTCAGTTCTGTAGCTTAAGAAAAGAAAAATTAATCGCTACCTATTTTACTATAAATGTTACAAATATAGAATCTAAGTGCTTAAAAAGCGCAGTTAAACTATTTCTATTTGACAATTCAAAGCTAAGGAGAAGAAGAAATGTAGAAGAAGACCTCATGTTTATATATATAAGAAAAGAAAGCTCTCAAACTTGTCATGAGCATTTCGAACTACACTAGCTGCAATTGGGTTCACTAGCTATATTACAAATAATAGTAGTTTGCAATGAGGCCTATGGGCAGTAAGTATGATTAAGGCCTATATAGAGTCTTGCAAGCTTGTGCGGGGCTCGCATGAAGGTCCATGAGTCTTACATTATAGTTAAGGTTCGTATAGAGGTTCAATGGCTTTATATGAGGTTTGTGGGTCTGATGATGAGCTTATGTAGCTTGATGAGGCTTGTGGAAGCTAGATTGTAATAATAGACAGTAGACTATTTAAATATTGTTATGAACGTAGATTCTGAGCGCTTGGAAAGCAAGGTAGGACTACTTCTATTCGACGATTCAAAGCTAAAGAAAAGAAGAGGTATAGAAGGAGGATTCGCGTTTATATACATAAGAAGGGAAAGCTCTCAAACCCGCCATGTATCGCCGCGAGCCATGCCAGCCGCGGTTGGGCCTGCTGGCTATACTATGAGCGGTAGTGGTTTGTGGTTGGTCTATCCGTAAGTTCGTTGGGCAGCATGGTTGAGGTCCGCGTAGAGGTCTGCATCATGGTTAAGGCCCATGTAGAGGTTCGAGGGCTTGGCGTGAGGTTTGTGGGTCTGGCAATGAGCTCATGCGGCTTGATGTGGCTCGTGGCGGCTAGGTCGAAAGCAATCGGGGGCTCAGATCGGAGGTTCGTAACACTCATCGCCAGACTCACGAACCTCGCACAAAGCCCTCGAACCTCTACATGGGCCTTAACCATGATGCAAGCTCCTATGCGGACCTCAACTGTGCTGCTCAACGAACCTACAGGCCTAACCGCAGCTAGCATGGCTTGTGACAATTCGTGGCGGGTTCGAGAGCTTTCTCTTCTTATGTATATAAACGCGAGGCCTCCTTCTATACCTCTTCTCTTCTTTAGCTTTGAATCGTCGAATAGAAGTAGTTCTACCTTGCTTTCCAAGCGCCCTGAATCTACGTTCGTAATAGTTTCTTTACCTTTGTAATAATTATATTACCTCTACAAATATAGTATAATTGCATTATGTTAAAGCTACTTTATCATTGTTATAAGTTATTATATTACTACATATCCTAAAAATCTGCATTACAATCTTACAATAATCAAGTAATTTTGATTATTGAAAATATTGCTTTTTAAATAGAAAATAAATAACAAAAGAGAAAGAAAACTCAGAGTTATATGATTATCTCAACAGGAGAGATTTTTACTATTAAAGAGGATCAAGAAATGGTTCATGAGCAGCTAGAGAGTCAGGGAAAGATTTGCAGGAATCTGAAATCTCGGGTTAGTAATAAAACTTATATAAGTAGAAATTTGATGAATAGACATGAAATAAAACCTTCTTAAGATAAAAAGTAAACCCCACCCAAATGCAGTATATATGGTTCACCAGATCACAATGCTCATACATGTTCAGAACATTAGAAGTTGTAAATTGAGAGAATCTATAGACTACTGAGTAAAAGTGATCAGCTTGCTTGTGCGATCAGGTTGCTTGTGGAACACGTTACAGACAAGCATGGTTACGTAAAAAAAACTTAGGTACTGTTTTCCGAAGCGAGAGAGAAGTCCCTCTTTCCCATATGCCCTTCCGATATACATGCAACCTCTAACAACCCTAGACAAAGGGGAAAAAAAAGTGAGGAACACATGAGTGGGGAGATGAATTGAACTATTTTTGCCACTGATTGTGACTATAATGCCAGTGACAACGGAAAGCTCGTTAACTTTGTCTTGTCCTTATAGTTCCACACGGGGAAAACACCCATTAAAATCGATATTCAACCATGTGCGACGAAGTATAGCGACGTAATAGAATGGGCGTGAGATGCTCGGCTCATTGTCTGTAGGATATAGAAATATAAAGATCTCAAGTCAGATCAGTCACACGATTATACAAGAACTCGAAGATGACCTATGATAGATTGCGAGGAGAGCTCATTAGTCAGAGTGAAGGAGGTAGAAAATTGGGAGCACGGGAATTTCCTTCGTCTGGAGGAGGGGGAAGGAAAATTGGGTCGGAACCGGGGAGGAAAATTAAAAGTTAATAAAGTGAAAACAAAGCTCACCATCTCTGTTCCAACCTCCTAACCCACTTTGCCGTCATCTTCAACCGCTCCCGTACGCTCGTCGTCTGTAATAGCCGATACTTCTCCTCGTCTGCAATTGGTAGCACGCTCGCGAACCAATACGGGAACAACGCCGGGTCCTCCGGCGGCGCACCGTAGGCGGTCAAGATGCGCTCGTGAAGCCAAGGGGCTGAGTTGACGCGCATGCGATTGACATAGCCGATGCATATCTGCAACAAAATGCGAGTGGAGAGACGGTCGAGTTGTCCAATCGGGTCACTGCCCGCTGGTGATGCTGGGGCTGTCGTTTCGAGAGCCTCCAGGCGCTCCTCCTCGGCCGGGGGGATATCCTCGACGCGCGAGATGCTGCCAATGGTGTAGCCGTCCAACACATCCCATGCCGTGACCTTAAAGCGGGAGACGCCAGTAGTTTCGACGAGGCTGCGGCCATCGGGAAGCGTTTGGACGCTTCGGATGCGCAAAAGAGTCCCGTACTGCATGAATTGTACCTGGCCCAGGTCGCCTTGCGGCTCACCGCGTCGGTTATACATGAGCATGCCGAATTTCATCGAGCCGCTTTCCACAGCGCGGCGGATCATGAGTCTATACCGAGCCTCGAAGATGTGCAGGAAAGTTGGCATTGACGGATATGAGAGCGTGCAGATGAATAGTGGTGTATCCAGTCCCCTGACTGTGCCTGTGTCTTCCCTTGATGCCTGTTCTGCCCTCGCGACGAGCAGTTGTGGACATAGGCCAATGAGGATTTCAGTCAAGCGTTTGCTGCTTGGCTCCAGCGACAAGGATGGCGCCACCGTCAACGCTCGACGGCATATCGGACAGCTGTTGGAGTGATCTAGCACCCGAACTAGGCATTTCCGACAGAATGTATGTCCACAAGATGTGGTCAGTGGATCCAGCATCAGGGCATAGCATACCTGGCAGTCAAGCTCGCTCCGGGTCGCTACCTTCAGCTTCTCAAGAGCGTCAATGTCTAGACTGCGGTAGCCATCTCCCGTTTCTGATAGGGGCTGATACGTAGCATCTGCATTGTGCTCCAATTCACCCATCTCCGCAAGAGTGTATGTTGCTGAGAGTCGTCCACCGTTGAGGACTCTTGACCGGGGTTTTTTGTATTCCGGCCAAGCGCTCTGGCTAGGACTCCAGTCCGCCCTTTTTTCCTCTACAAGAATTGGGCTATTGCCCGCCGATCGAAATCGCGAAAGTTCATTCCCAACAGCGCCCACAACTTTATTGAGTGTGACATCTAGACTGAAGTCATCCAACGAGTGTTCCTTCCTACATTCCACAAATGGACACGTAAAGCCCTGCTGCCGGTCCGGCCTGTGTGGATACGAGATACCCCCTCGGGTATGTGGTTGGGGGAGGCAATTGCGACAGAGAGAATTCCCGCATGGCAGCGTCACTGGCAGCTTGAAAGGATATGAACATCGCGAGCACTGCACGAGCCGGACGACGGCTCGTGCGTCCCGGTGGGCATCGAGCCCAGTGTTGCTCACCGCGGTGCCTGGGAGCTTAACGTGATCGCCCATCAAACTGCACTGAAGCGTTAAGGCACGCCTCCTCAGAGTCAAAGACGGCAGCAGCAGCGTAGGCAGTAGGTGGCGCAGAGCACTTGCCGTGAAATAGAAAGTGCATTCAATGATTGTGCGGTTGTGTGAGCGAGACCCCAAGTTGCTCCATGCAAGTCAGACTCAGCCTCGACGTAAGGGAACCCGGGGGGGAGGGGGGGTGAGGATATATCAGCGTAGGCCAACAGCGTCTTTGTCTGGACGCTGAAACCCTCCCGCCTCGGGCTCTGGGCGAAGTAGCTTCAGCCCAGGAATAGGGGCAGAGTCTCGGCCAGCCCATCGATCAGGATGCTTTGGTAGCATGTAAATGCAGAGTTTGGCATGAATGCGGCACATCAAGATGTCTCGCAATTAACGGGCGTTCAAGCATCGGTACAGTTTAGCGTGACCGCCGGCCAGAAGAGGCAACCGACCACACCAGCAGAACCGCCCATCAACATCCCCGTCCCACACACTCTACCCAACACATCGGCCCCGTTGCTGCGGGCATCAAATCGCAGCCACGGCGGCCCCTCACGCTCCTGCAGGCCGATGACAACACCACCCGCTTCGATCTGGCTCCCGAGTCTTGCGATCGGCCATCGCTGCCAGGGTGCCGCACACATGCCGTGACGGCAGCATATGCCATGTACCATAGTAAGCATGCTGTGAGTGCTCACTCTGTGCTTGTGCTATGTGCAAAAGTGGGTAGAGCGGGGATAGTGGGGGAGCTAATCTGCCTAATCTGCCGAATCTGCCAGCGCCGGCTCAAGGACCTGTTCATGCTTGGTCCCCACCCAGCATCGCATTTCCTCTTTCCCATCCCTGTTTGGCCGCTGCCGCCGACTCGCAGAGGCACAATATCGCACGCATACTTGTACTTAGCACTCTCCGCAGTGTTTGGCCCAGCATCCTATCATGGGTGCTTCACCGTTGGAAGCGTCTGGAATCAATGTCTAGCGGACCGGTCAGAGGTTTCGCAGCAAGAGCAAGGAGACCACCCGGCTAGCAAACGGGGCGGCTTGTTGCTTGGTCTTATGCAGGTTGTACATTATGTATGTTCATACATTCATACTATACAAGCTCTCTAAAGCTGCGTGTTACCGCGCAAGCATCGATCGGACTTCCGAGAGTTCCCAACTCAGCGGAGTTGACCGACCATACTTCCGCGTACTTAGGATGCTAGATAGTTTGGCACTTCTCCCCCCCCCCGCTATCTACTGCCACTTGCGCTTGTACAAGGCACAATCTGAGAAAGTTCCATGTCCCCGGTTTGCTTTAAGGTTGTCTGTGTGTCTGAACGCCGGCTCTGCAGAATCATCCGGGCTGGTTGCCGGTCTTTGCGCCGATCGTGAGGTGTTATTGTGAGAGCCAACCCACGCCAAGGACGCGAGCATTATTCTCTAGGAGAACGCCCCTGTCAATTAGAGGTTATTGGGATCCATATCCTCGTGGCCACCATTTGGCGGGCATCCCCGGTCATGCGGTGGCATCTCCACCCTGTGGCGCTAGAGGCACCCAATCGAGCGAACCCGTGTCTTGTGCTTGCGTTACCTGGGGCAAGGTGTCTGCTGTCGAGCCGTCATCGACTTTCATTGCTTGTTTGACACGTCAATAGACATACTCCCTTTACCGTGCTCCACTAACATTAACTTACTTAGCAATGCGGCCGATCCGTATGGGTTCCGGAGTCATGTACGATAGCCATGCATTCGTAATTCCATATCGGGTCGTCCCACATGTCTACATGCAAAGTTCAAGAAGTACCCCCATGACCGAATCCCACATTTTTCGCCGAGCCCATCCTAGAAAACCCCTAAAGAGAGAGAAAAGATCAAATATGGTTAATGTACAAAACGCTTGCAAAAGTGCATTCTGCACGCACATGGAAAAGTATGCAAATCCCCCATGCACTATCATGCAAGGCCTGGAGGCGGATGTCCGGGATTCGCTGATGGATAGTCGTCAGCGCTTCTTTCTGTCTCGCTCTCGGAATCCTCGCATAAGACAATCTGTCTCATGACGCTTTTGTCAAACAGGTCAATGAGGAAGCGGCGGGCCGGCAATCGGTAATGATGGCACTCGAGCATCGTCATGACTTTACGAAAGAGCTGGGGGTCTCTGAAGTTTGCAAGTTTCTTTGCTTTAAGGCTACGAGATTGTCAGATCATACACGGTCACGGGGAAATGGACCTACCGGCCGAGATCTCCAGAGTTTTTCTTGAGCAGCACAGTATTTCCTAGGTCACGGACCATCTGGAGGATCTTCGTATTCGTAGGGTCCTTATCTGCCGTAGCATCCTTCATAGCTCGCGCCGTTCCCTGTTCTTCTTCCTGATCTGTCACGCGGTTCCACGGCTTGATCTATGAGGCGTAATTAGTCTAACAAGTCTGGTGAAAACAAATCACACGGCCTTACCGAGAAGAGGCGTCGTAGGTCGAGAGGAACGCAGAATCCAATGGACTCGCCCATCACCGTAGTTGCACCATCCCAACCACACTCTCCGAGAATCTCCATACCATGAATACTTCGGGAGATAAGACCCAGAACGAAAAAGGCAGTCCCCTTCAAGCCCATGACCTCCGACTCCTCAGCGATTTTAACGATTTGATGAACGACATCCGATTCCTCCAAGAACGGGGCACCAAGTGGCATTGACCCAACATTGCCGACTGCCCACATACAGCCTTTTACCTTAAGGACAATTTCTTGGTCGTCCTTTTCCATTCCGAAGTCCCTAATAGTAGAGGCGAACTCCGCGAAATGTCCTTTTTCTTCCAGCAGCCTACATCCCTCGCTAGTACGTGTAAGCTCCCTGTAAAAGTGTGGCGGTACTATGCCGTAGTTTGTACGCTCCTGTCCGTCGCTTTGATTCCGTTGGGGTTTCTCGTGTTCCATATGGAGAGCTCGATAGAGAGACGCCTCAACGATTGTGACATATACATCGTTCCGACCCTGCCTGATGGTGAGCCCAGATGCGTTCCTCGGAGTGACAGGAATGATACTCACAAGGAACCAGTCATCCATAGCCTGGTTGATATAATCAAGCTCATGAAGGTAGTGATATCCAACCGATGTGGAGAGGAACCTGCACTGTTCAGCGTCGCTACTAGGGAAAGGGAGGGGAATATTTACCGTAAGAGTAGGGGCGCACCAATATCTCCAAGGTGATCCAGAGCGGGGCGACACTTGACCACGTACTCTAAGCAGTGTTTCCGATTGCATGCCTCCTCAAGTATTTTTACTGCCGTCTCGCAGACCTCGACATCCGGGTCATAGAGCTGAGTAACAAGGAGACGGATTGCCCAGTCTGCATTTATGATCCCGGCGGGGGGCATTGACGATGGTATTTGAGCAGTTGCATACTTACGCAAGAGGTTTGTCGCAAAGATACGAATGGACTTTTGCAAAAAGTTAGCGAACCCACCTGCACTTATTTATTTAGTATGAGCCGTCTTTACCTTTGAGCAAGCCGTCAAAGCTTTCGAAAGCAGGACACGGAGGTGACCATCACTAGATTAAGTGAGCAAACCCATCCAATGTTTACACTTGGATACCTTACAGGCTATAATCCATGTTGCCCAAGATCGCCTTGAGCAAATCGTGTCGATCTTGGTCTTTCCGCCCAATGATATGGTAAAACATATTGAATACCCGCCAGCGTTCCATCATAGCAAGACCCCTCAGGTCGCTACTCAGAGTGCCGAGGATCTCGAAATAACCACCACACAGAGTTCCAGCAAGGCGTTCTGCAGAGAATAAGGGTAATGCTGAAGTTAAGCCGCTCATCTAGGCTTGATTAGCACTGTATACTACTATCAATAAACCTAAAAAGATGGAATCTACCTGGTCCCAATGAGCCAAACACTCAGCGATTTGCCTGAGCAGCTTGTTCTCTACCAGGTACTTGACGCCTGAAGGGTTTTGTAGTAATGTGTGCACCAGAGCACAACCAATTCTAACGTATCGCTGATTCGGTTTCGTGTTCTGAATCTCGGAGAACCTGTACTTGAATGGTCTGTAAAATGCCGTAAGGCGCTTTACAAATTTTACTCCTCTGATTGCTTCATCCATCCTCTTCGGGTTGCGCAACGGCCCTTCAACAATTTGTGCGATTAAGTCCCATTTCCACTTGATGAAGTTGACAGTATTTAGGACCTGGGTGTCAATCAAAAGGCTTCGGAAGGTGCTTTCATCCATGTCCACCCTTAATGTCGTCTTTGTTTTTACCTGTTCACCAGGGCGCGGGGCCTGCAGCAATCGCTGTCCATCTTCCACGGCAGCTTTCGTTAAGGGTGCGTGAGCCGCAGTGACAGACCGCTCCAAGGTTCTGTTGACGCTATCTATTTGATATATCGCGTTAGTTGAGATAAACCGACCCGCATCCCCAAACTTAGACGCTGAAGCAAACAGCTCTGGTAGTTGCTGCAAACTAGCACTGTAGCTATTAGGAAGTAGTCGACCGGCCATTTTCGATATCTCGCCCAGTATCAGAGTGGCTTTCCTCTTAAGGGCAGTATCGGGGCTTGTCTCGATCACGTTCAGAAGCGCCTAGGTAATCATGTCAGTCAAGATCAACATTTCAGGTCTTTCAGCCTAGCGTACCTTCTGGAGACCAGCCTCGAATAGTACTGCGAGGACAACTGTTGAGTAGTGCTCCACTAGGCTTCGCTGGCTTGTTTCGTCCTCGTTTACTGACATTGTGGAGTGTGAAGAGAATTCGGATTTCAAGTTGGCGACACGACCGTATGCTGAAAAGAAATAAGCATTTTTCAAGATCCGATACACATACAACTTACTAGTAAGCCTTCTGCCGGCCAGAAAGGACGCGGACCATGAGGGCGATTTGATACGTAGTACATCAAAGAGCAGTTCCAGAATCATATCCTATCTTGAGTGAGTGGTTCGTTTCCGTTGAGGGGTTAGGGGGAAGCTTTACCCGTATCTGAGAATCCGGAAAGTACATAGCCGATATGAGAGATTTCAATGCGCGAAATTCATACATCGATAGAATGAAAAGGCCTCCATCCTTTCCGTTAGCGAGGTAGATGCGGGGATGGACGCGAGGGACAGCATACCAGACCAGGTCTTCAGTATCGTTGCAATTGCCTTAGCGTTTGAGCGAAGCTTCTGTTCATTTGCCTGACATGCTAGGGGGTCTGTAAAGGCTGAGAATAGAACCTAGGATCCAATCAACACAATCTCCGTTGGCAACATGATCTAGCTTCCACATACCTCAAGTTCATGTCCCGACCGGAGGTACTTTCGCCGGTTTGGCGTCTCATACAGATTCAAAAACGCCCCCACTAACGCCTCTGGAGACCCGTAGCTACCTTCCACGAGGACATCGATCAAAGGCCCAAGCCCCCCGGCGGATACTAATAGCTCCGGGTCTCGAATTACTTAATACAGTTAGCTTTAGAGGTACTTAAAAGTAGAGTAGTCATCGGAGCCATTACAAATTTCCGCTAGAGTTTCTATACAAATCATCCTTAGTCGGTCATCCGTGTGCTCTGCTATTGCTACAACAGCCCGTAAGACGGCCCGAGATATTTCGTGTACTCCGCCTTTGACCTCCATGAAGGCTCGGACGAATTTTAGGGCTTGTTCTCGCTCGACACTGGCTCTAGTTTCCTTGACGAGTGATCTAGGCCGAGTACACGTTAGCCTTTTACTCTAGTGACAGCGGCAATATGGGAGCTAACAAGATGACGAGGTAATCGGTATTTAATTCTCGGATGTTCTGGAGTGATTTGCGATCAGTGATAGCGTATCTGGTCATGCGATACCCAGCAGCAACCACTTCCTTGCTGTCACTAAGTAGCATCATCTGTACGCGCAGACCGAAGACGGACCAAACAAGGTCATACTTCAAGAGGGGGTGCCGTTTAAGGAGCTCAACCAGGTTATTCGCCCTTTCGACATAGTAGCTCCAGTCCATGCCTTCCGTCTCCAGTGACTGCAGTATTTCGGCCAGTGTGAAAGTGGGCGATTCAGATTCTGGCTCTATATCTGGCTCCAGCCGATTCATACCGACCGCTCCAGGACCCATCGCAGACGAACTCAAGAAATTGCCGGGGAAAATACCGGAAAGCCGACCTCTCGGCGTACTAGGTAGCAGTTGAGATCGTTGAAGGGCTTCGATCTCATTCTTCAACTGGCTAATCTTGCGATTTGAGGAGTTCAACTCCTCCTCAACCCTTGACCTCTGATCCTTCGTCTGTTTTGCTTTCTTGCTATTCAAAGCTTCCAATAGATTCTCGCTCCCCTCTTTAATCTTAATCTCCTTATTGAGCTTCTCCTTCAAATCCGCCAGCGCCCTCTCTGATGTTGCCCCGTCATCCTGGTCTGGATAGTCCGGACCCATCGCTATAGAAAGATCCGTGCGTGAGCTCATGTTCCGCGATGCCGCCGCCGACCTAAGCACCGAACTGAAGCTCCCAGGTATCGCCGACGGGGCGAGAGATGGGCCCCGAGGACCATAGCCAGCCCCGCTGGCAATCGACATGGACCGAAGCCCACTGGGCGCAGCGCGCGGTGGCTGCAATCCATCACGAACGGGATTTGTATCTGCAGCTTGATTGGGGTTTATACGTGAAGGAGTCCCTTGAGAGAGCACCGTCTTCTGAGTCGGGGTCGCAGACGAACTGAAAATACTGGGAGGCCCTACCATAGCCCCATCTACGGGAGGATCTTCAACCCCCGTAGTACAGCTGGTTCATGTGGACCTGGAAATGGACAGTGGTTCATGCGCAGGTACTCAGTCGATGTGCCTCTGATTAGTCGGAGGTCGGGGGTTAAGGATCCGCTGAATGAAAGCCGGGCAGTTTGCACACACCAATTGACATAAACACACTGCAAAGTTCTGACCTGGGCAACGAGTGGCTAATGCAACTACTCATGCAGTTTGTTTCGAGTGCTCATTGGGTTTAGGAAATGCTGGTGACTATTGTTGCACAAGGGGAACGAGCAAACCCAGGACCGAGATAACTATCACTATTCTGCTTAGTAATCAAGCGCTCAGTCACGGGAACCGACAATACAGGAGAGGTCCGACACCAGAAGCTCCACCTCAATCATGAATTCCGTGTCCTACGGCACACAGGCTAGCACAATGCTATGCAGCAATTCATTCAATCGCTATTCAGACGGCATACTCTACTGCACCATGAGTCTGGTTTCACGAGCACACATGGCACATAAAACAGCTCCAACTCCAGCAGCCCCGCCGTTGTCATGGCTTGCATCTCCACACTCGCCCGAGACCACCCAAAATAACTAGGGGGTCCCCCCCGGATTCCTATATCCCGTCTTTTGCGGGGGGACGAGATGCAATTGACTCCACACCTTATCCCGACTACCAACGTGGGTGGATAGGGCAGCAGATTATGTAAGACGTGGCGTCGCCTGGTAACTAGTTGAGTTAAAGGCGGTGTTCGGCCCCCTCCGAAGCTCAAGCTCGCCGTGCTGCGGAAGCTTCCCATGGCGCATAAAGGGCAAAGATAAACTCGACCACCATATAGCCGTCCCCTTCATCCTCCCCGACCACAACAATATTCTGATTTTCTCCGGTCATTGGTCTCGTCTCCGTTCTCCGCTATCCGATACTACTTGTTCGAGGGAGCATAAATACCAGAACGGTTCCCGCAGCTCCCACAATTGACCGAACACATTCAACAGCTTGCCGAAACTCTGAGGGATACTGCGCTAGCCTTGAAGCCTCCTAGATAATTCATAACAGTCCATTGCCAAACATGCCACAATTATCCTCTGCTCGATACGGCAAAGATAATGTCCGGGTCTACAAGGTCCACCGCGATGAGAAGACTGGAGTCCAGACTGTGGTTGAAATGACCGTCTGTGTCCTCTTGGAGGGCGAGATTGACACTTCGTATGTTCCCGACAGCACAAATAGGTCCTCATTGGTTAACAAGGCTCCAGGTATACGGGTGCAGACAACGGCGTGGTTGTAGCAACCGACTCTATGAAAAACACCGTCTATGGTATGTACCTTACAGTCCGTAATCTAAAACTAAGCATGGCTGACAACTCTGCCACAGTCATGGCCAAACAAAACCCCGTTACACCCCCAGAACTCTTTGCCTCAATCATAGCAACACACTTCATCGAAACCTACACTCACATCCACGCTGCTCATGTGAAGGTCATTACCCACCGCTGGACTCGTATCACTATCGACGGCAAACCGCACCCGCACTCCTTCATCCGTGACGGCGCGGAAACCCGCAACGTCGAGGTCATCGCCCGCGAAGGCAGCGGCATCACCATCCGCTCCGGGATTGCGGGCTTACTTGTGCTCAAAAGCACAGGCTCTGCTTTCCATGGCTTCATCCGCAATGAGTACACCACCCTACCCGAAGTCTGGGACCGCATCCTCAGCACCGAGGTCGACTGCGGCTGGACATGGAAGGCGTTCGCAGGCCTCTACGCTGTCAAACAATCAGTCCCTTTATTCGACCGGGCGTGGCAGACCAGTAGAGACATCACAATCAAGACGTTTGCTGAGGACGATAGCGCTAGCGTCCAGAACACTATGTACAAGATGTGTGACCAGATACTCGCGGCGGTGCCTGATGCTGCTGCTGTTGACTACTCTTTGCCGAATAAGCACTATTTTGAGATTGGTACGCTCTATCCCTACCGCCGGTCGTGCAGAGAATTGCCTAATGAAGCTAACGCCTAAATTAGATATGAGCTGGCATAAAGGCCTCCAGAACACTGGCAGAAACGCGGAGGTCTATGCACCGCAATCCAACCCCAATGGTCTTATCCAGTGCACAGTGACGCGACAACAGACGAAGTCGAAATTGTAAAGAAACTTTACTGTCGTATATATAGTTTTTCTTTTACCTAGACGGAGGGTCCTTGCTTCTTTCTTCTAGCATTCTAGGACGTCTGGAGAAATAAATGACATAATGGATTTCACCTACTGCGATTTCATTTTCACAGGGATTTGTCTACCACCCACAAAGTGTAAATAACCTTCTATATTATCCAGTTGATATTTTAAAACAAATACGAACGATTCAATGCCAGGCAAGCAACCCAGCAGTTGCCGTGTCAATACAAACACTCGGTTCCCAAGACAACTGCAGCCCTCCCAACCAACACTACCATTCCCCCTACCCATCAAATAAAGCCCAGAGGCTAAGGATACATCATGCATTTAAATTCAAGCTGCAAGGAAGTACAATATGGCACCCTAGAACATGCTTAATCCTCGGATTGTCCCGTTATTAGCATTTCTTAGCCCCACCAACTGTTCCCGTAAGTGCTTCTTTTATCTTTGTAGTATGCATTTTCACTACTTCCGGCACAATCAGCGATTCGATTTCCAGACATCCTTCTGCATCTGGTTGCTCATCAATGCTAAGGTTTGCTATGCCCTCGACACCCCCGCTTCTTATAGCGGCAAGTCCAACTTGGGCTTCGTTCCCAGAGATACTTTTTGTTCGCCGATGTTTAGGGATGCGGATCCAGCGGTCGGGGGAATTTGGGGACACAAAAACTACCTCCCATTTTCGCGTGGACAAGAGATTTCCGATAACGAGATGGTGTGAGTAGCGTTCCAGAGAATAGTGAGCCTTGGAGATGAGAATAGAGGGATCTGTCTCGAGCTTAAAGCTCACAATCATGCCCTCGGGAGCCCACCCATCCACCAGCCTCTTGAGGAACTTTGGGACAGGATCTAGATTGACAACCAATTTCTTAGACTGAACGCTGGCAGTCCCTGTGTCCTCTCCAGAATCAACTCTACGATCGCTTCGCTCTATAGCATCTGCAGAAGACTGAATTTTGTGTTCCACCATGCGATCCCTCGGTATGAAGAAGTCAGAGACCGCAGCAGCAAGATAAAACAAGCTTTTAGAACCTAGTGGTCTCATCAACTGGGCAATCTCTCTCAGGCTCCAGAGATAGTCCGTGATAGTTGTGAATGGTAGCAAAAGCAACATATTATTCTCTTTTGCCCAGTTGTAT
This sequence comes from Geoglossum cookeanum, assembly GCA_021527025.2. Lineage (NCBI taxonomy): Eukaryota > Fungi > Ascomycota > Geoglossomycetes > Geoglossales > Geoglossaceae > Geoglossum > Geoglossum cookeanum. Next base: position 18,283 of record JAJDFF020000074.1, read on the forward strand.
TTCCGTAGCACTGAGAGCATACTCTCCCGGTATTCTTCGTTGGCTACCACGGACCCGTAAGATCCTTCACGTAAGAAATCTAGGAAACAGTTCGTTGAGTGACTGTAATGTCGAGAATACGGCAGAAGGCTGTATTGACGGTGTAGAAATATGACAGCGTACCCAGCTTGCAAGAAGTACTCGGCCGATGTTGCGCCTCTGGTACCGGCCGAGAAATTGTCAATGAAACGAACGGTCTGGTTTTCCAATGGCACAGTCGTACCGCCTGAAGTGACTAATGCCACCAGTCTGTCCCGAGATTTGTGGTATTCGATGAATGCTTTGGCGAGAGCTGAGTGAGACTCGAGTATTTTGGGGGGAGCATTCATTGTAAAGTAGTCCTGTTCAGCAACCTCTGCAGTAGATTTTCTCTCCGGTTTGGTCCGCAGAGCAGACATTTTTGTCCAGGTAAGAGTTGATAATGTAAAGCCTTGCAGTGGGCAATTTACCTCGAAACTGTAGATAAAGGTTCAGGAGAGGTTGGGGGTGGTCATAAGCTTTGTAGACTCTTTACGGACACTTGACAAATGTCAGCTGGTTACATAGTGCCACCGTAGCTATCTGCAACATAGAAGCGTGCCTACCAGGACACAAGGGTTATCTGACTACTCGATAGACGCAATATCAGATATTCAGTTCAATAGTAAAGCCTATTGGTATTACCGAGGTATGCCGAGGAAGCCAAAGCAACCAAGAATGAGGTTTCTGGGTAATACACCGGGTAACACATAACGTCCTAACTATGAGATTGCTTGCGAAAACCACCCAACTCCTTACCCGCAGAGCTACGTAGCAGAGCTACGTAGCAGAGATGGAGAGAGGTGGAACGCTCTCCACCAAGAGATAGGAATCTAGTCGCAGATATCTTTGTGCACTTATCTAGGGCTAGGGGCCGCAAACTACCATAGCTGTAGAAGTGGTCGAGATATTCCGCGCGGAGAGAGCTATACTAGAGGGCTGGCTAGGTTCTAGGTGCTAGCGTGCAACTTCGTAGCGTTTGGGGGGCCATTGGATAATTAGTATACCAGGGAGGGTTCTCGTGTTTTTGGTGAGTTTACGGCTGCGGTGATATTCACCAGAAAAGTGTTTGTGGTGGAGACAGGTAGCCCACGAGAATTCGAGACGACAATGCACGCGTCGAGCTTCAATTGAAGGTGTTACATCCATTTCTATGCTGTTGCCACACTCACAGCGCACACAAGAGTGGCACATTCAACTAAAAATGAAGACCAGGCGCAACGGCCGTTCCTCGCGTTTTTGTCGTACAGTGGTATTGAAAGCCACCAAACGGTAATAGTGACAACTCATAGACGACGACCCCTCCTACCACCTTTGCGGCGAGTGGAGTCAGATGGAGTTGGCGTTACATCCTCAATCCTGCCGATCTTCATTCCCGAACGGGCCAGAGCACGAAGAGCGGACTGGGCACCAGGGCCTGGGGTCTTCGTGCCGTTACCTGGAAAAATTGTTCAGCTTTGTATTTCCCCCAACGACAAGCAGAAACTTCAGCAAGTCAAAGTCCCGTCAACTTGGGGGACTGAAGTTCACAGCACCGTACCTCCAGTAGCTCGGATCTTGATGTGTAGAGCATTGATCCCCAACTCCTTGCATCTTGCAGCAACGTCTTGAGCGGCTAACATAGCGGCGTACGGGGAGGACTCGTCACGGTCGGCCTTGACTTTCATACCACCAGTGACACGGGTGATGGTTTCGCGGCCACTGGAATCACCCAGGATGTCAGCCTATGAAATCTTCTCACCCCCGTGCATCACTATATATTATCTTCATGTAGAAACGAACCTGAGATCGGTAACGTGGACGAAGGTGTCATTAAATGAGGCAAAGATGCGGGCGACCCCAAAGACATTTTCGCCTGTAATGAGAATGTTAGCTACGGATTTTATTAAGACAACAGAAAATAGTAGCACCAACCATCTCTAGTTTGCGGTCCAAGGTTAATGTTCTCTTGCACTCGTTCGACCTTTCTCTTAGGAGGCATTTTGAATGCGTTTGTTGTGAAGAGGATTGAAGATCGCGAATTTCAAACCGGGAGGGCTTCTTTTGATGTTCTATGATAGTCACATAAGCGAGCATGAGCCCTAACAAGCACGTGATCTTACCTTAAGTTTGCGTCCTCTCTCCACTAACCCTTCCTCATCAACTCACAACCGCTTGATAGCATAATGTCTACTCTACGAAATCGTGAGGACGAGCGGGTCGGCCATGTAAATATCTCTGTAGGGATAATTGGCATGGGAGACATGGGGAAGATGTACACAAGGAGAATCAGTGCTGCTGGTTGGAGGTAATCGATCCTTCGCGTCCGTGCTCATACCAGTTCTTACTCATACGATGAGCTGGGCCGTATTTCTTCAGCTATGTAAGTCCTCACCTATGTTTCATACTCTATCCACGACCTCCTCCGCTTCTGGTAGTGATGACTTGAGTGCATTTGGCTCGAGTATGGTTGATGACTTGCTTTGTCTGCCATTCTGGCACCAAGGGTGGGGCGTCAGCTGTCACTGATGTAAAATCTCAGCTACCTAACTATACATTTGTCTGAATCAATCCCAAGAATACGGCCACATTTGCAGTTTTTGAACACTCATTGTCAAGAGAATTGGCTAACCTTGAATTCATAGTTGTAGCGCCTCTATAATAACTCTACTGCCACCGGTAAAACCCTACGTATTCCGACATGACCTATGGCTAATGGCAGGACTCTACAGAGTAAATGCCTGTGATAGAGATGAAAAATACGAGAGCTTGAAAACCGAATTTGCTTGTAGGGTATAAAGCTGCGGATGTCGAATTTTTCCAAGCGCGTGTATAATAAAGTTCTATCAGGATAACGTTTACATCTATCCCAATGGCCATCTTGTCTCCAGGGCTAGCGACTACATCATCTACAGTGTCGAAGCTGAGTCCATCGACAAAGTGGTGGCACAGTACGGACCATGTACGGCAGTCCAACCTCATGCTATCCGCTTGGATGCACACTGACTAATAAACCCTAGCGACGAAGCAAGGTGCTGTTGTTGGTGGGCAAACGTCGTGCAAAGTACCAGAGATCTCGGCGTTTGAAAAATATTTGCCAGGGGATGTTGATATTGTGTCATGCCATTCATTACATGGACCTAATGTTGATCCGGAAGGACAACCCCTGGTACCTCAATTGATCAATTGGTGTAAATACTCACAGGGTATGGATTGCGCTGATCTCCGGTGGTGCTGAAGGTTATCATTAAGCATCGGGCTACGAGGAAGAGCGTCGATCTGGTTGAGAAAGTCTTGTTATGCCTCCGTGCGAAGCACGTCTACCTCACTGCCAAGGAGCACGACCGCATAACAGCAGATACCCAGGCAGTAACCCACGCCGCCTTTCTCAGGTAATACCCCACCCCCAATATTGAAAGGACTCGTCACTCATCACACCACGGTATATTAGCATGGGCACGGCATGGCGAGCCAATAACCAGTTCCCGTGGGAAATAAACCGGTACGTCGGAGGGATCGAGAACGTCAAGATCAACGTCACCCTCCGCATATACTCCAACAAATGGCACGTCTATGCCGGCCTCGCGATCCTTAACCCTTCCGCGAAGGAGCAAATCCGCCAGTATGCCGAGTCCGTTACGGAACTCTTCAAGCTTATGCTAGGCGGCCACCGTGAGGAGTTGGAACAGCGTATCAAGACTGCAGGCGCGGCTGTGTTCGGCACCAAGCAGTGGGAAGAACAGCTCCTCCTCCGTGATGAGGTGTTGGATCGGTTCTCTCTCGGGAAGGTCCCACAGGAGAGGACACCGAATAACCACCTCAGTCTCCTTGCGATTGTGGATTGTTGGTGGAAGCTGGGAATCGTGCCGTACGACCATATGATATGCTCAACACCGGTAGGTAGTAGTAGCTCTCCCAATGCACACTACGGGTGAGGCGTTTCCTGCCAGCATCTAAGACGCAAAGGCTCGTCCTAGAGGCGATCGGAAAAGAGACGCCCCTCCAAACTCGTCCTGGCAATGTAGTTAGACTGGGGTGATTCTAACGTGGCTTCCATTGCAGCTATTCCGGCTCTGGCTCGGTGTTACGGAATATCTCTTCCGCAAACCCGCGCTCCTCGACGAAGTGATCCGCATCGCTATCGAAGACAATACCTTCCGTTCCGACGATCTCGAATTCACCTTTGCTGCACGGGTAATTCACCGGTTCCCGTTCCAGATTTTTTTTTTTTGCCCCTCACGTGATTGGCCCTTATGTTTTTCTTTTCCCGTCCACGGACTCGCGTTTCGGTTCGGGTGTGGGGTGCCGCAGCTGCGAACTGCAAGATATATTGGGATGAGCGTCCAACACCCGATACAAAACCCCGAAGGGCACAGCCATACACAGGGATATTGCATGAGCATTCGCAGCTGAAATAGCTCACCGCGCGGCGTCAATCTAAACCATTTGTTAAATGCAATTCACGAGCTAACTGTCACGTGGCGCAGGGCTGGAGCGAATGTGTCAGCTTCGGTAACTTTGCGAGCTACCGCGACCGATTTGAGAAGATACAAGAGTACTTTTCCCCGAGGTTTCCTGAGGCGACGAGAGTCGGCAATGAGATGATCAAGACGATTTTGAAAGCGGACGAACGACTGGGGGTCGAGTGACTTGGGAGTTGGAGCTATTGGAGTTATTAAATCGACACCAAATTCAACATTCAAACGTCGAAATGCAGGTATTGATGAAATTAGGTAGACTGATTAATAAGAAATTCTTCCTCGCCATATGTAGAAAGGAAGAGAGCCGATATAGTAGTAGTAGCAACTGTAGAAACAAGCTAGAATGGCCCCGAAATTTCCTACAGATTTCCCGCCGATATAAATGAATAGATTCCCCCAGAAGATAACATTCAAAAAAAATTGAGAATGGTAGCGGGAGAGCAATGAGTGTAAAAAAGGTAACCAAATACGCCATATATCTGTATACCAAACCGGACCAGGTGAATTTCCCCCACCCCTTTTTTTTTTATGCCAAACATCGTCTATTCCCAACCCGGGTAAAAATAACATTCCACCCATTTCACTCATATCCCCGACCCTCCTCCCCCCTTGGCCTAGACATGCTTCCTAACCTCCGTTCTGCCCTCCTCGCATATTTCTCCTCTACCTTCCCGTTCCCTTTCCACGCAGAAAATAGTAACACTGCGATATAGAGCGTGCCAACGACCGCAGCAATGACAGAATATGTAATCGTCGCAGTCTCCATGCCACCACGAAGCTTCTTTCCAAGCTTCAAGCCCAAAGCGCCATTAATGAGAGCGAGGAGGAAGATGAGGCGCCCGTACCATACGTGGATAAGTGTCATGAACGTCTTCCTCTCGTACTGGCGGTACATGGCATGGTGGAGGAAGCCAAAGAACGGTTGGAGAAGTAGCATGCTGATGACGGCAGTGCCGAGGATGTAGTGGGGTTCTGAGGAGAAGGGCTGCTTGGTGGTTCGGATGTACCAGACGCCGAGGGCAAAGCCGGAGAGGGCGAGAGTGAGGGAGAAGAGCTGCGCTATAGCGTGGATGTACACAAGGGACGGGAAGGAGAGTACACGCATTAAGATTGCACCAATTGGGAGGAGGACGAGGAAGACCAACGACATGATAACACAGTGGGCAGTGCGGATAGACTGGAGTTTCTGCGGTGTTGTACCGAAGGCCGAGGTGCCGCTGCTGCTGCTACCGCTGTTGCCACTGCTGTCGCCGCTGCCGCTGTTGTCGCTGCTTCCAGAGTTCCCACTATTAGGATCGTTATTGTCATTACCACCACTATAAGGACCACCCCAACCAAAGGGACCCCACCCATATCTACCGTTTCCATTACTACTACTCGACGGGCTCGCTGCAGAGCCTGTAGAAGACGGATCTGGCGTGGATGAGTCCAAAAAGGGGTTGTCGCTACTCCCACCCGTAGCCTTGGTGAGATCGAAAGTAAACCCGCCCATTTTGTCATGTCTTGAAATTTTAGCCTTGTTATTATCGGAGTTCATGGCCGAGCCCGACTTCGCGGCCCAGATCCATGAGCTTGATGATGAGGAAACGTCCAGCTCTCCGCCATTCCAGGAAGAGCAGCTTGAGCCTAGAGGCATTGAACGTTAGTTCAGACCTACAAACAGTGCAATGCACTACGTTATGGTGTCTCGCGAGCGAGATAAAGAACCCGGGGGGGGGGGGGGTGGGGGTCAGCATAAGCAGCTACATTTAACGTTTGCAATCATCTGGCCCCCTGAAATCCCAGACCCTTCCAACAAGGTCACCTTTGCATCTCCATTAAACCCGGGTTCGACATGACCAGAACCCAACCTCGGCGACAGCGTCACATTCTTCCCGTCCGCAGATGAGTAAATGACGAAGATGTTCGAACCGGACATGGCGCTGCCCTCGCCCACGGCAATCCATTGCGCGCTGGTGGGTCCCTTGATCTGGAAGTAGATGTCACCGCTACCAGACGACGAGGTTGAAGAGGGGACATTAACGGCGTAGCAGATGCCACCGCTGGAGCTGGGGCAATAGGAGGCAACTTGCGCGTTGGCGAGCGAGGATGCTGCTGCTAGAGGTATCGAGACAAGCACCAACGATTAGTATTCTTCTCTCTCTTTTTTTTTCCCGCCCTCCAGACTGACAGCGACGTACCCAGAGAGAGGACTGCGCTTAACCGAAAAGACTTCATGACTGGTCGTGGTGAATACAGTAGAGATGGTAGCCCAGGGGGGGGGGGAAGTTCAAATGAGCTGGTGGATGGTTGGCGCTCAATATAAAGGGGATTGCCCGAAGCCGCTAGCGCTGCTCAATCGCCCGTTGCTCATCTGCTTTCTCACGCCCGACCAATCTCAGCCCGTCGCTTTCCAATCCTGGCAGTACGACAGACTCTGTAGCCTTTGTAGCAAGGCCGACAGCATGTACGGAAGCGTATTTTAGTCTGTACTCCCGAGAACAAAAGTGGCTTGTGAGCTTGGCCGGTGAGATTTTTGGTCGGGACAGATGCTGCTGGCTGGGCGCTATGTATAACTAACCAGCCCAGCGCCCAGCCCAGCGCCCAGCCCATCCCAGCCCACCCGGCGTTCGTGTTCAAGCGTCCCAAATTGGACCACGACGCCCTGTGTCATTGGCGAAACAGCACTGCCTCAAACTGCGGCTTGCGGAAGGCCGTTCTGCCGACCAGATCGTCCGGAACACAAAAGCTGCGACCGAGGACAAGTCATTGGGAGACGGGCCCCGCACTGCACAAGATCTTCTCTCTTCCTCCAGCACACACCCGCTGGCGCCCGCAGCAGACACGAAAAATCTTGGTGTTGGCTTGGCTTCTCGGCACATTTGCAATGCTTACGTAGACACGTTGCTCGCTCTTCTGTTTTGCCCAGCGACCGGGATAAAAAAGACAACCCAACACACACTCGGAGCCAGACCCGTTGGATCCGGGGGGGGTGTTGGGGAGGGGGTGTTCAAGGCTCTGTGTTGGTTCGGGCCTTATAAACCGGAGAGTTGGGGGAGATCCGGTTGCGGTATCAGTAGTACATAGATTGCGCATCCATCCCGGGTCCGTCTTGTCCGCTTCGGAGTATATTGTATATTGCACCTACTCTACGGTGTACATGTACTAGTTACAGTACTCGGGGTAAGTCCAGAGACTAGTAGTTAGTAGTAGCAGTAGTAGTAGTAGTAGGAGTAGCCCACACAACCCATGTTCGTACCGTACCGTACTGCACCGTACTGCACCGTACTGCACTCGGGTAATACGTTGCACATCCCATCTTGCCACTCTGTCCCCGTCCGTCTGTCTGTCTATCGACTGCACATGCTACGTAGATCTGCCAGGGGGGGATGCGTCTTGCCGAGCTTTGAAAACGTTCCTTGGGGCTTCTGCGGAGATGACGTTGCTATCGCCGGTGCTTATTCTCCATACTATGTGTATTACCCTATCAGGTGTACTATCAAGCCCCCAAACAAAAGCCGCGCGTTGCACCCCACTTGCGGGCTGCGCAACGGTACGTATCCTTGCGGGGAAGCAGCTCCGCCAAACATCACAACACACACACTGTGCATACATACTACAGAGTGCATAGGGGGGGTTACGCAGCAGGCTAGCCAAAACCACAAGACGAGATTCACAGACAGATAAAAACCCGGATAGTATTACGCACGCGCGTTCTCTCACCGATCGGCTCAGCCCTTTAATATGTGGACGCAGGAGAAGAAAAAAAAAGGAAACCAAGATCCTTTCTTCTGCCGTCAGGCGGGTGGTGGTGGGGGATCCTCCGGGACAGTAGTAGTAGTAGTAGTAGTAGTTGAGTTAGTAGTGGTGGTGGTGGTTGGATGCGTCATTAGACCTGTGCTCCCAATACGGTAATGTCAGCGAAACAGCATCCGAAAAGCAAGGTTTTTTTGGGGGGGGCATCCGTCAATCGGGATGGATCGAATCGCGAATCTAGAAGTTCTATCAAAAATATATATATATATATAAAATAATCAATAAAAAATGCATTAATGTTCTTCCACTTATTTGTCATTGTTATTGTTCTTATTGTTATTACTACTATTGTCACCAAGCTAACAAGAGCCACCACCTCCCAGCACGGGACCAAAAAAAATAAGACACAGAGACTGGCATATACAAAACAGACCCGTATTCACATGGATACTAAGGCCGATATATATATATATATATACACTATATATACATATACAAAACAAGACGCCCGACAGCTCGACCTCATCCATCAGCGGCGGTGGCAGCGGCAGTAACACACCAGACGAGCTAGCAAACTAGACGGTTAAGCTCTATTCAGAAGTGCAATGAATGAGCTTGAAGACGGCGGAATGGGATTTAATACACAGAGAGAGAGAGAGAGAGCTGGTGTATTCGCAAAGGTTTGGGAAGTATTAAAAGTAGCAAATTGGCACTACATATGATGACTTATTATTGCTGCACGACACCCGCAGATCTGAGATGTATGTAAGTAAGGAGCAAGTGAAACGCCTCAACATTCTGACAAGACAGAAATACCTGCACCATCTACGACGGCGAAATTTTCTTTTTTGGCGACTTGCAGAAAATCATCGCATGCTTTTTTGCAATCAGATTTTGATAGAAAACAAACCATCCCGAGCTGGTACCTTTTAAAAAAAAAAACCTTGGGGGCAACGTTAACGTTAATTAAAACGTTTATCCGAGTAACAACAAGTCCGGAATGATGGGTAATTCGAGGAAATAACCCTAAAAAAATTAAAAAAAAATAAAAAAATTTGTCGTCTCTTATTCTCTGCTGAACCTCACGTCTACTCATCCTCGACATGTCCGCGGAGAACCGAACCGAACAATCCACCCCCCCCCCCCCCCCCCCCCACAAAAAAAAAAAAAAAAAAAAAAAAAAAAAACAACAGCAAAAATAAATGTTGTTGTTGGGGGGGGGGAGAAGGGA
>JAJDFF020000074.1:35870-62178 GCA_021527025.2 Geoglossum cookeanum
TGGAAAACCCAATCTTGTAAAAACCACAAATAAAAAAAAAAAAAACCCACAAAGAAAAAAACCCCCCATTTAAAAAAAAAAAAAAAAAAAACAACCCCCCCCCCCCCCCCCCCCCAGCTATACGAAAAGAAAAAAAAAAAAAAACCCCGTTCTCCCGGCAGAAACTCTCGGCCGGTCGGTCTGGGGTAGGGAAAAGGTCCCCCCCCCACACAACACACACACACACACACACATGTCCCTCCCGAAAATTAAATTAAAAGAAAAAAAGGAAGGGGGGAAAAAAAGAGAGAGATTTTTTTTTTGGCTTGGGTGGGTAGGGTGGATGGGGTGGATATGGATGAGGGTTGGGTCTGAAACCGGAGCCTGAAACCCCCGGCGGGTTAATGATATTTGGGGGGGGGGGAAGGGAAGGGAGGGTGTTTTAAATAAAAAACCTTTTCTATACTTTTTTTTTCTATACGTTTTTATTTTTTATTTTTCACATTTTTTTTTAATTTTAATTTTAAATTCAAAAGTTTTCTATACTTTCTCGAGGTACAAACAAAAAGAAAAAAACCAAAAAAAAAAAACGAAAAACTGTGTCGAAAAAAAAAAGTTGGAGGGGGAGGGGGGGAATAAATAACCCTTTTATGTATACTTTATATATCTCATTGCCGCTTGTGAGGATCCAACAAAAAAAAAGAAAACGAAAAAAAAAAACAAAATGGAAAAAAAAAGGGTTGGACATTTTTTGGGTGGTAGCAGTAGTGTGCCCGTGAATTAACGTTCCCCCCAGGGTAGGTGCTTGATGGAAGGTTTTTGGGAAATGGGTATGATGCAATGCGCGCGATCCGCTCACTTTTTTTTTTCGGCTTCGAACAAATCGGAAAAAAAAAAAAAGAAAAATTCTGCCATGGGAATATTATATATGTGCCGGAGAAGTGAAAGTAAAAAAAAGATAAAAAAAATTTGAGGCTATATAAAACTTTCCCAGAGACAAGCCGTAGGGCATCTTGAAAAGTGTAGGGGATGGAGGTCGTCGACGGGTTCAAGGCATGTTGCCCCCAATCCCCTACGAAATCTCCTGCGCCCATATCTGCTCGTTGCATAAAGATGTTAGGATACCAAAACTCCATAAGAGGGATAAAAGAAAGAGGAAAGAACTAACCTCCATCTTGCCCATATCTGCGCGTTCTCGTCTAGCCTCGTTTTTGGCAGCTGCGATGGCCATATCCAGGTCATCCTGGTCACCTAGGGTGATCATATCGGAGGCATCCTCATCGCGGATCTTGCATCTAAACTTGTTGCGAAGACTAAACTTGCTGCGTATGCGATCTACGAGGTCCTGGAACTCGATTGCGGTGCCAACCATCACGTATCTGGTGTCATCGCGGACGTGGACCTTCGCACGGATCTACAGAGTTTAGGGTTAGTATGGCGCATAGGGGAGCAGAGGCGTAAAAGGGTCTTGTTCTGGATAGTTTACCTTGGTAATCTCAGGTCTCCTTGAGGCGGCTCGCCCGAGGTTGCTGGGTCGTCGCATACCGGGTAGCATCTCAAAGTCATCCTCGTCTAGAGAATCCCCGTCGTAATTGTCGCTGTTCTCATCCTCTTCTTCAATGTAACGGGGGCGGTTGCTGCTTCTCGTCGTGGCCCTACGCTGGGGCTCGGCTCCGCGCCTATCTCCTCCTCGATACATATCGTAAAGATCCCCGGGGTATTCGTCGTCTTCCTCATCAGAGTATATTCTGCGTCGTACGGAGTGCTGGCGCCGCGCCCTAGTCTTGGACCCGCTTCTTGAACTTGGACCGCGAGGCTCGGAAGCTGCCCGCAGGGTTCCAATACGGCCTCTTTCTCGGAGGGTCTCCAATTTATCTGCCTTGCTAACACCACTGCTCCCTCCGCTGCGAACAGACAAGGCTCGACCCGTCATTCCGGTAGGAGGTTCTTGGGCGGTTCGGCCTGACATTGACTCGGTTTTGTCTGACTCTGGCGGTGGGGTTGGCGGGAAGAGATTATGGCTAACAGGAGGCTCCGACTGCATCCTACTTCTGCTCTGCAACCCTGGCTTGACGAGATTGCTTGCAGCAAAGGAGATACTATCCGGGGGACGATCATCTTTAGCGCTTGATGAGAAGTTTACGCTCTATGTTGAGGTTAGCAATCCAGTCTGAATAGCCCTGGGTGAGATTGCCGGGATTACCCTCATCTCAGTCCCTGAGAATCCAGTAAATGTGTTAGATCGGTCAGAAGCAGCGATAAGTCGAGCCTTTCCCAAATAATCTTTCGTTTTAAGGTTCTTCACCTTCGACTCGTTTGGACGGTAGACGATTCCAACTGGGATTGAAAAGACGGTGTAGCCCTAAAACAAACTTAGTCTCGCGTGTTTTCCCCCAAGGGTTTTGGGATGCAATCGAACCTCCGCCTCGTCCTTGATTGCTTCATCGATCACATCATGGTCCTCCACCGTCTTTTCCTTGACTGCGTATGAGAAATCCAGCATGCCGGCCTCCTTTTGTTGAAGGTAGATGTAGCACAACCCGCGGTTAAAGAGGACCTCGCAAGAGTAAAGCTTGAACTTCAGTCCTAATTGGTCATAGTCGATGAACGTGTTTCCCCTAAGATAGAGGAGACTGTCGTTAAAGTTTGCCAGCGCCTCTTCAAAGTCCTCGAGCAAAAAGTTCGAGACTCCTTGCTGGAAGTACGCGACGGCAAAATATTGGTCAAGCTGTACCGCCCTTTGGTAGCACCCGACCTGGGATGTTGCGTCAGTACGCACTCTAGTAGGACGGCATTTCGGGGAGGGACGGGGAGGAAGGCATACCGCCATCCGGTGCGCCCCAAGGGTCGCATGTATGACGCCGCAATTGAACAAAATCTTGGACGTATCTGCTATCGGATCAAAACATTTCAACGCCTCTTCAAACTCATTATTGTCGTAATGGGCGAGCGCCTGCACCCAAGTCTCGATTTCCTAATCCGTGCTGGTTAGCCCGCAGCCTTGCAGTCACAGCACGTGGCTGTCGCACCTGTTTTAAAGACATTACTGCGCAGTAGAGCTAAGTGTTGTGAGATTTCCGCCCTCGTCCTCTCAGTCCCGCTCGATGGTGCTGCGAACACCAGACGAGCTTATATATACGGGCGAATGGTGGGGTGTTGCGCGCGCGCAGATCTACACACGAGTAGGGCTCAAGTCGAGCTAGCGACTTGGGGGAGGGGGGGTGGTTGGGCGTGAGCTATTAAGGTCGCTGCGAATCAGATCGGAAAATCTCCGGGCTCGCGGCTGCTCTGTGGCGGAGCGTTGGGCGGTCTCTGGCCGAGTGATGGTGGAGAGAGATTCAAGGAGCGTGGGCGCTGGTCGTGAGATGAAGAGTTCACCGTCAACGGCGAAGTAGCAGAGAGTGGCAGCACGGACAAACCGGCTAAAAGTAGACTTGCAATGGGGGATGGCGCCCGATAATAAGAATCTCGACAGCAGCAATGCGCCAAGGGCATACGGTACTGGACGATGCCTGAGCCCTTATGCTGTGTTACAGGGGGCCAGGCGCTTCAGCAGCGGCTCGCGTTGCTGATTGGTCTCGGGCGGGCGACCTGCGTTGGGGATACAGGATCTCGGGATGGATGGCGGATGGGGATAGGATGAGGGAGAGAAGGCTGTCCCGGCGCTTGGGTTGGACAGCTGGGTGCTTGCGTGCTCGGTCTGGAGGAGTTGGAGTTGGTGGAGTTGGGGGACAGCCTCTGTACAATATACTGTCACCAAACCTTGTCTAGGTGTGAGTGTGTGTATGTGTGTATGTGTGGGTGTGTTGTGTGTGTGCGCGTGTGTGGGGTGTGTATGCATGCATCGCACAATATCCCCTCATCTCATCTCACATCCGTATGTGTACAAGTTCTCCCGTACACCTCCGTACTCTATTGCCGACGAACGGTGGTGGTGGTGGTGGTGGTGGTTGGTGGTGATGGAGCAGAAGAGGAGGGGGTTTTGGAGAGATTCGCTCGCTTGATCCAGGGGGCGCTGCCATGCATGAATTCCGCCCGCGGTTCAAAACCGCAATGGCATGTACTACGTAGTAAAATCGCTCTTTGCGGGTCGATCCTCAGCTGTTGGCTGGCTAGGGCAGGGCAGAGAGACGCCAGGGCAGAGACGCTAGTGCCGTGCAGTTTCGGGACGAGGCCGAGGCACAGGCTCTGAGCACAGTCACAGGCACGGGCACGGGCACGGGCACACAGGCACAGGCTTATCGCTCGCTATGGGTTTCTGAAACCCGTGTCATGAGTCCGACTCGCCACACAGTTGCTGAAACAGCTAACGGGCTCAACCTGTGCCAGTGTACTGCGGTGGTACTTGTACCAAGTACAATATTGTACGTATGTACGCACACACTCACACACACTTATATATGTATATATGCGTACATACATACAACTATATATATATATATATACATTTGATGCTCTATCCTGGCTCTTTTTTCCCTTTTTATATCTCTATTTCCTGCGCAATGTACATGTACCGTTCGCGAATATATACTCTATCTGGAGGCTAAACGCCGTGTAGATCTGGCAGAGTTCCACCATATATATATCCTCCGAATAACTCCATACGTGCAGTCGTTGCGCTTGCGTTGAAGCATCTGCCACGCTTATCACATCATCACCAAGATCAAGATCGCATGAGCATGGGAAAAAAAAAGAGGCTTCTAGCGCTTGGCACGCGTGCTCTTCCCCTTGAGACATGTGGATTTGGATTGGCGTACCACGTGTGTCGAAGAATATGTCCCATATACTCCGTCGTTATGTATGTACCAAGGCAGGCGACACTGATATCCACATCAGTGTCATACTACGGAGTAGTTGTTAAACCTACAAGATACATGCTTTACCTTACACTAGACTAGCAGCCCAGTCTAGCTATTTTAGTAGGTCATCAACACTCACATAAGCTTCAGTCCAGTGCTTTGAAATGGTATCGTTGAACGCAGCTAGAGAGACAAGACTTGGGTAATTCCCTCGGCTATACGGGTCAACCACCTTTGGATCTGAGAGCTCCTTGTACAGTTTAGATCCTGTCATTATCCCACAGGTGGAGCTAAGAGCAAAGAGCTCACTTCCTGTCGAGATACCGGCAACCTTGGGATGTTTGTGACCGGTCCCACAGCATATGAGAGGGTCTTGTCCATTAATCGAAGATCCAGCAAGGTCGCTAAGCTTTGTTTTGAAGCCCTCATTGGGGGAGACGTTACGGGATTATCCCCGTGCAGCACGTTTTTGGAATGGACAAAAGCAACTAAGGCAGTGATCTGTTCAACCAGCGAAGTTGTAGTGGAAGCGAGACGGGCTTGGCTTGCCTCACCAAGTACTGCCATATAGAGCTATTACGGGCATATTTGTAAGATAGGAGCGTCTCATAAGCTTCCATAATATCGGAGAACCCATCGTGGTCGCGTCCAAGGCAATGGTAGATGCACTATTCTCTCTCGAAGAATGGCGGCTCAGAACGCAGGGCGGCTTTCACAACAGCATCAAGAGGAGCGACCAATGCCGTAGTGCCCACTCACACCGTATCCAAGCCACATGGATACTGGATAGAATGGTCCATCGAAGGCAGATGCGATGGTGGAAGTACCTACACCCACGATATTAGAAAACAATAGGCAACGGGGTCTCATTCATCTCACTTTACGACTAGATAGTCACGACTGGATCAACTATTAGTGGTAGTCGGGATGCATATGCCAAAGGGTATCGTCCTTGTTGCTCCTGACACATAACCATGAGGTCGTGGGAAGCACCAGGGTTGAATTCGCCGTTCAGATGCCGAGAGTCTCGTCGATACTGAGGGAAGGGTGGAACGCAAGAAGGGTGGACGGAAGGGAACTTCAATATGTTAGAGCATTGAAAGCAAAATTATGAGCTCGGACCTATTCCAAATCTAGCATCAGGCAGAATCGTAACTTAAAATTGATGAGTTCATGCCGCATTAGATTAGATTACTTTTTTTCGCTTCGCTGGGCTCTGGTGAAGGAGGTATTTGATTTGCCCCATTGAAGAGATTGAGCCGGAGATGATCCAGACATGGCCATCACTGATACCTCCCACGTACCTTGTTTTGCTTAATCCCTAATGTATGAATAAGGAACTGATTTGTGACTAGCGATCGAAGATAATGGACTGAAAGGATAGTATAATTCAAGAAGCGAAGGAGTATCGGAGACGAATCCGCAACAGGCAGATCAACCTCAGCAGCTGTCACATAGCCATGAAATGGATCAAACTAGTGGATCCTGACGGGCGAGTCCAATGATCTAGAGGTATCTAAATCTATTTATCTATTGCGGAACATAACTGTGATGGAAATGATTATGTGGATACAGGTGGCTCTGGTCTCATCTAAAGGTAGACGAAAAGAAAGTGGACTGACCAAAGCGATGGCTCATCCCCTTACCAACTTTTGGCGTGTTCTGCTCTTTATGAATTTAGACAGAAGCCAGGTCAAGGGTGATCTGTAAGAAACCAAGAAGAAGATGCCCCCACCCAGGGCCGTCGCAGACAGGGTCCAGAATGGAATCCAGATATGTTCAGCTTGAACACCCCAACTGAAAAGTTTCCCTGATAACAGGGGTCCAAGAGACCGTGCTAAACAGCCGAACGACGCAGCGGCGCCGTTGATGCTCGCGAGCAGACCTCGAGATGGTGCGGTGTTCGTGATGCTTGATAGTGTCAGAAAATACTCCAGGGCAGTAAAATGGGTGGTGAATATACTTACAGGATAGCTGAACACACGTATCCAGTTGATGATAGTAAAACTTTGACCCACAGATCGAGCAGTATAGCCATAATCGACAGGGGAGGGGCCAATCTGACCACAAATGGCGTGAAGAGATACATAACAGGAAAAGTACAAAGGACCAAGCGAAAGATCTTTAGGGCGCCATATATGCTCAAGGCAAATGGAATCAGCGTTGCCTGAGCAACGATGGCAATACCAGCTTGGGTAAGTAGGATTGATCCAATCTCCTGCGTACTCAACCCAAATCCGCCACTGAACCGCAAAACGTCCCGGGGGAGTCTTGAGCTAGAATCTCGAGGCGATTCTCGAGGAGAGGAAAGAAATGTTGGGATGATGATATCAGCGGAAACTTTATGAAACGCCAGTAACGATACTGACAAGATCTGGAGTACCACCTGAAGTGTGAATGGCTTCCTCGACATGTGCAAAGGCTTCCCACCGTCCAAGGCGTCCGGTGAACTTTCAGAGTGCAAAGAATCAACATCATCCAAGTTGTCCGGCGGACTGTCGGATTGCAAGGGCTGTAACTCCAGTACCGTCGCATTGTCGTTTCCCACCTCAGGCCTTCTCCTCGAGGGTACTTCAACGATAGAGTCTTCTTGTAGCCTGGAGTAACGGAAGTATTTCCGTTTTATTCTCTCCCCTAGTGCTGATGTTATCCATTTACCAACTTTGAGTCCGAAATCAGAGTTCCGTGCGAGTCGAGGGTGAGTCTCCCTTAGAAACAAGAATGCCGGTAGCGTAATATCCCCACACCGAATCGTGTCGGAACACAGAAGAGTAGTGCTTGACCGGATCAGCTAGGAGGCCTCCGAGCGCCGGACCGATGAGGCTCCTTGGATTAATTTAAAATTTAGAGTCTCATATTTTAGCACTCAGAGCGGATGGTAAGTTACCCAATCCCACGAAGGGATGACACAATTGGGAACGCCTTAGCTACGAAGTGTTAGCAGCAGCAACCAATTCCGCATCGAGAGATAACGACAGAACCTTGTTGATCCTTGCCCTTGGCCAATTCTCCAATGCAAGTCTGTACTACGCCAACGTTGGGGTTCATGAGTCCCCCGATAGCTCTCGATACCACAGCCCCGACAATCGATTTCGAGAGACCGAAAGCGACAGCGGAGACAACTCCCGCGAGTATTCCGATCAACAACACCAACTTTCTCCCAATACGGTCGCTAATTTTCGCCCAAATCATGGCACTAAGGAATTCGCTGAACGTGAATACTGCAACGAGCAACCCGGCATAGAATGAAATATCGGGCTCTGCAACCTCAGGGAAGGTTTCGATCATAAAGTACACGTATGGGAAGATGCTCGTCCATGTGATGGCTTCAATGAACCGGAATGCTCCTGGGTGAGTTCTGATTGGCAGCTGTGGAGAAGAGAGGGAGGATGGGCATGGGAATACCCAACAAAATCAATTGCAAGCGAATACCGGACAGTGATGTGCTAGATTGCTCTGGCGTACCATCTTGAAACCCATCGATATCGGCTCTGGTTGGGGGGTCCGCCCGGTCAGTGGTGTGGTGGCAATAAGAGCAACTATCAATGCAACGGTGTTGAGTAACATACCTCATTTGGTGGATTTCTGTACCCAATCTCTTCCACCACGTATGTGGTGCCCCCAACAACAGCAATACCCAAACGTTTACGGGGCGTAAATATGGAAGAACTGCGTGTTGCCTCGAGTAATGGAAAATTAAGGTTTGCAGTTGGTGATTCCTGAGCTGCCACGCACCTTTGTTGTTGGTGTGCTTGGACTGGGATGAGATAAACAGTCACGATGCCTTCGCGCCTAATAGCGATGTTATATATGCCATTGCTCGCCACTGGGATCCAGCGCCATAGAGTTTAGGGTTCTACAATGATGCTACCCCCAGCTTCCGATTCCTTCGTCGGCACGGTGCTGGCGCCAGCACAGCGGCTAGGCAGAGTTATAGCGTAGTGCCTGGGTAACTGCACGCACAAGTGCCGAGCGTACTGGATATCTTGATGTGAGACCATGGGCGATGGCGGCCCCAGATACCGCGGGTATCTCGGGCCGTGCGTTGGGGTATGTATATATGCATAAATACCGGCCGTTTTTGCTGCCATGCAATAAGATACTCGTGCTACAAGCACAAGACGTTGCTTCGTGGAAGGCTACGAGCATTAATTGGCGGCACATTTGGCACTACAATCCTTGGTGCTTGGACTTGACGGTTGGGGTTAGTTAGTCGTAGGTCTCCCCCAATCGTTGTGCACGCGCGCACAGACAACCCGCTATCTTTTAGCAGGCAAAAAAAGCTCTGCCTCCCTTCTGTTTACCAGTCACAGCCGTATGTAGATGAGGTAGAGTAACGTTACGGAGGCAGTGGCCGATAGTCAGTCTTGAGCCACCTCGCTTGCCAACTGTCAGCTTCTTAAAAGTCAAGTTTTTCGCTGACTAGGGATGGTGTTGCTGGTTCAAAAACACATACAATTTAATATGGGAAGAATGCGAGGGCGCGCTGAAACAGTCCAAATACGCTCTACTCCACTACGCTCACATTTTATGTGCAATTAATTGTTGGACAAAAGCCGCATGGGATATTGGTAGCGTCCAGGACCCAGTTCAGTTCTTATCCCCCAAGTACTTGTTCAGAACCTCTATTTTCCGTGTGCCGTTCCATTCGACAGCTGTTCAAGTTTGTGCCCGTGGGGCACATCCGGCGCAATACCATTTGATTCTCATATGCCGCAAAATGGCACAGCATCTTGTATCAGCGGCAATGATTTGAACAAATGGCACAACCACCACTACTCCAGCAAGGCAGAAATAGGAAAAACGAAAGACACGACGGGCTTCACAGGGACCTTGGGGGATATAGCGGCCATGAATCAACTGGAACCCATCGATGTGGATCGCCATGCTGGCAACGTTGTTCCAAACAATCCCCCCCCAAAACCCACACTCGGAGGAGACTATAAGCTAGACCAGGCTGTCATTGATTGTAAGTTACCCACAGATGTAACACAGGGAGCTACACATTACTAATAGAGATGAGGCTTGCCCATTCCCGGCACCAATATCACCTCGGCCAGAAAATATGGCATGTCACTATGGGGCCAGACAGTTAAGATCTTCACCGAACTGCCAGGTGGAGAGAAGAGGAGCTACTTCCTCAAGAGCGCTCCCCCCGGCGAGCTTGGGCGTGTTATGATCGGGGGTGAGTTTGAATCACTAAAGGCTATCCACGAGGTGGCACCAGGCTTCGTCCCGATGCCCTACGGATGGGGGAAGTATTCTAGAGAGGACACATACTTCCTCCTAACCCAGTTCCGCGAAATCGGTAAACAGCCTCCCGATCCGGTCAATTTTACAGCTCACCTTGCGCAAATGCACAAGACTTCCAAATCTCCAACCGGAAAATTTGGTTTCCACACAACAACTTGCCACGCGAAACTCCGACAGATAACAGACTGTTGGGAGGATTCCTGGGAGGTGTTGTATGGGAAGCAGTTGGCGTACATGATCATGCTTGACAAGGAAAAGTACGGAGAACGGTCAGACTTCCAGCCCTTGTGCAAATTGATTCTTGAGAAAGTCATACCCCGTCTTTTGCGTCCACTACAGGCTGGAGGTCGCAACATCAAGCCATGTTTGGTTCATGGAGATATCTGGGACGAGAATACAGCAACAGATGGGGATACTGGGGAGCCGTTCATTTTTGATGCTGGATCGTTTTATGCACATAATGAGTATGAAATTGGTAACTGGAGGGCACCAAGACACCGTCTGAGCGGAGACGTTTACGTCAGGAACTACAAGATAAAATATCCACCTTCAGAGCCAGGTGAGAGCCACCTCTGCGGGTGAATGAATACTTCAGATACTCACGGTTTATAGCGGGTGAATGGGATGATCGAAATAGACTGTATTCGCTTCGTTTTGACTTGGGGGCTATTGTACTGATTTCAGAGCTGAATCTACGTCAGGTAGTCAAAGGCAATATGATATTTCTCTGCGAGAAATACTGTCCGGAAGAATTGCGCGCGGCTAGCGGGCTGAGTATGTGCGCCGGCCCCAGCGAGAGCCTAGGAAACGAAGAAATAGATGAGAAAGAAGAGACGGGAGAGAAAGAGGGGGGGGGGCAAGGGGTTACGAACTCTGTTGCATCCGGACAGCTCTAAGAGATATCGCCGGCGGCCACCCCGTTTTGGGTAGCTACTCAGTTTTGAAGCGGCCACTCTGTCCTGTAGAAGCAACCGCTCTATCTAGCGTGACTATATGTAGCCATCTATTTAGTATTACAACATGGTTACTATGTATTTTGTAAGAGTAGCCTTCGCAGGGACCCCTAGGACAGTTGTGGCAGTATGATGTTGTTCGATGAGTTGGATGCTAGGAGCATGATAGCGGGCCGATATAGGCATATATATACTTAGTCTAAACGTCAGGTTCTATAGCAGGTCGCTGATGACCCGCCTACATAGTTCTGACACGGAGTGGCTGCTCTAAAATAAGGTGACCGTTCCAAAAACGGGGTGGCCGTCTAAAACGGAGTGGACCAAAGTTGGCGCCCCCGGGGAACGAGGCGGATGGTGTCATGGTTGGTCGCAGCAGCTAGGAGGTACGCTGGAGGTCGTGGCTCCAAGATGATATATTACAATGCCTGGGGTGGATTTGGGAGAAGGGGCTTCTACCATCCGCTATTCCAAATCGTTATGTTGGAGGAGAGATAAGGGGGCTTGTCTACTTGGCGTTCAAGATATATACTGAGCTCTCGCTGCTTTAGGATTGCTGTTGGCAAAGATCGCTGCTCAAGAGTTATGGAGAAGTGAGGTATTATCCAAGTTGTGGCAAAGCCAATGATTGGTGTGATTTTTGTAGTCTTTGAGAAATATGCTGATGGTTCTGTTTGCCATGTTGATAGCGGGCCCCTATTCTGGAGTGTTGACGTGAAAACATGGGGCAGTGTGGGTACCTCACGACCGCGACGCCCTTCGAGCCTTTTTAGTAAACTTGGAGAATGTCTATCTGGTGGGTTAGCCGGCGCATTTTTGACTGCTCGGAAGTGAACCCCATATAAGATATCGAGGTAGCTCTCACTTCTAGCTACTCCGGCTCTCCAGGTTCGCGCTCTTTCGAACCGCCACAAGTTTGATAGACTATAGTATCTTCTATAATTTCCCAAAATGAGAGGATATGATTTTGCCGCAGGATAGTTGGTGGAGATGAAATTGAGATGCGCACGTGACATCTGATTTGTACTCCGTAGAGGATCTCGCTACTTCCAACATCGCGACAATTCAAATCGTTCAATCGATGCACATTCATTAATTCGGGTGACAAAAAGCATCAGGTCGACGGCCTGTCTCTGACCTTCTGTCGGCCACCGTTTATCCCAATGTCGCAGACTGTGGGGAAGGTGCATTGTGCCACCTTGCTGTGGAAGGGACTTTCACTAATTTTTGGATCCATTAGACTGCTCTGGCGTATAGCAGAACATGGCACCATATCGATGTCGGATCTGACCCTCGGCCCCTCGGACGGATAGCGTCCCAAATCGCTATTGTACTGATGGGAAAGCATAAGCCAATCTGGGACCCAAGTAGTTCGTGTGCCCCATGCCAAATATCCCCTTGCAGATGAATTTTCAAAGCTGACCTGTGTTTTGCTCCTCTTGTTAGCGGACTGTGGAGACTATGTCGTCGCGACCGGCTGTCATGACCTGCATACAACGGGTAAGAAACGCTTTCAAAAGAAGTACTACACCCACAATACGCGTCCTGGCTCGTTGAAAGAAATCACGATGGATCGTATGTTTGCAAAGTGGGGTGGTGGTGAGGTCCTGAGGAAGGCTGTCTCTGGGATGCTACCGAAGAATAGGCTGCGGGACAAGAGGCTGGCTAGACTGAAAGGTGGGTTGACACTATAACGTTGAACGCAGAGTACTAATGGGTTTCCGCGTGATAGCATTTGAAGGGTTAGCACACCCATACAAGGAAAACATTGTCAAATTCGCTGGGGAGACCAAGATTGCGGAGCTGCCAAGGGTTAGGAACGCAATGCTGGAGGCTAGGTCAACGTGAAAATAAAATTTTTTTTTTGACTCTCCTACGTGTACTATATGGAACTACATAACACCAAACTTGGAGACATCGGATCTGTACCGTTATCAGCCCACATAGTCGCCATGCCCCTAATGGTCTTTCTTGGTAGCGAGTTGATAGCAATATGTACATATACATACATTATTGGAGTTATGGTTTAGATTTTTCGTAGATCTCTTGCCTAGAATGATCCAGGTGTGGGAGCACTCGCGAGAGGATATGGCCTGCGGTGTAATTCCTTTGCGAGGCAGTTTAATGAAATACACCGCTACTAGATCCGTGTGACTCGGTATTCTGGTGGGTGAACGCTCTCCGGTGAAAGTCCTTCGTTGGCTACGACTCGATTTCTTGATCCTCGGGCATCCCTGCACATCACTCGCGGCTTCGGCGGAAAAGAGCGCATCTCCTGCATTCACCCGTTCTTAGGCGAATTATTTTTCCGTGCCGACCACCGTGTTTTTTTCTGCCAGCACAGTTTCTCGCCTGGCATTTCCTTTCTGAAGACGCAACAACAACAAGCTGCGCCTCACTTGCAAAGCGCTTGCTAGCAATTGCAGACTCGACTTCCTTTGGAGTACCTGGCCCGCGTCTCTTCGACTCCGCATCAGTGCGTTCTACCTTTCTACGTGTAGCTTTGGTGGCAGTTTGACTCGAGAACTTCTACGATAGACGACGCGCTGCAACTGCGACGCGCATTTGTGACTCTTGGGTATCGTCGCTCATACCAAACCCCATTTTTACTTGCTTCTCATAACTAACTTGTGGGGCTTGAGCTTCAGTTCCTGTCATAGCCTTTTCATCACCCTTGTGGTCATCGTACGGGACAGATCTGCCCATCAGGTTAACACGAAGGAGTCGACTCACAAGATCTCCGCCGAAGACCTCGATTACACTCGAATAACGATAGGCCTCGGTATGCCTCCCAAAAAGGCAGCTGAGCCAGCGGTGAGAGCGTCTGCTCGAGTAAAAGCGGTCCCTAACGCTCCTTCTGTTGCAAAGAGTAAGGCGACTGGCAAGAATACGCAGCAATCCGCTGCCCCTACCGCGGCTACTAAACGAAAGACGGCGGATGACGACTCGTCATCTCGATCTGTGAAGCAGACCAAACCCGCTCCAAACACGGGGAGGAAGATTGCTCCTCTCAAGGCGACTGTAACGAAAACACCTGCGGCGAAGACAACGACGAAGAAAGCCGCCGTGGCGACGGCTCCCTCAAAAAAGGCTACTGCGGCAAAGGCAGCTGCAACGAAGTCAACAGCGAAGGCGACCTCCACCAAGCGGACAGCAACTGAAGCATCTCCAGTCAATTCTACCGGGCCCATCGTCGGTAAACGTAAGGCTGCCGATGAGGGTACTCCAGATCGCCCAGTCAAGAAAGTTAACGTTAATGGGGTCACCGGGCTTAAATCTCCTCGCCCATTCAAGATCCCTCGCCGTGGAGCCCCATCCATCATCAATAAGGCACCCATACAAAAGCTGAATGTCTATGTATTTGGAGAGGGTGGTTCGGGTGAGCTCGGCCTCGGCTCTGCACGGACTGCAGTGGATGTGAAGCGTCCCCGACTCAATCCAAATCTTGCTGCGGACGAAGTTGGGGTCGTACAGATCGCTACCGGCGGTATGCATACAATTGCTCTTACTCACGATAGTAAGATATTGACTTGGGGTGTCAATGACTTGGGAGCTGTCGGGAGAGACACAAAATGGGAAGGTGGTCTTAGGGATGGGTCAGATGATGACTCAGATGATGATAGTGATAGTGATAGTGGCATGAACCCTAGGGAGAGTATGCCAACGCAGGTGCCTACTCAATATTTCGAAGAGGATACAAAGTTCGTTCAAGTAGCCGCAGGAGATAGTGCCTCTTTTGCTGTCACCGACGAAGGATATGTCTATGGTTGGGGGACCTTTAGGGTAAAGTTACCGCCTAACCACTTTGAGAGCTAACCTAACCAACCCTTTCATTAACTTGGATGATCACTAACTGTTGGTCTGCGTCCTTAGAATAACGAGGGTACTCTTGGCTTCAGTCCTAATTCACTTGTTCAATTCACGCCGACATATGTTCCTGGCCTTAAGAAGATCAAGTCGATTGCCATGGGCAATAATCATGCCCTTGCTCTGGACCATAAGGGAACTGTTTTTGCCTGGGGATCTGGTCAACAACACCAGTTAGGCCGTCGACTTGTTGAACGCACTGCGACTGGTGGCCTCGTACCCCGTGAATTTGGACTCCCAAAGAACAAGATCAGGTTCATTGCATGTGGATCATATCATTCCTTTGCTATTGACAACAACAATAAAGTATGGGCGTGGGGCGCTAACTCTTATTGTGAGACTGGCATTCGGGAAGGCCTTGGTACTGACAGTTCTGTGGTGGTCAAGCCCAAAATTGTTGAGAGCCTTGAGAAGTATGATATTGAATATATCGTAGGCGGAGATCACCATTCTCTGGCCGTTACGAAGGACGGTGATTTGCTTGTTTGGGGTCGCCTTGACGGCTTCCAGATTGGTGTCAAGGTTGAAGATATACCGAAGGATTATATCACTTACGACGAAAACGGAATCCCAAGGATTTTACATCATCCCCTCAAGATAAATGGTGCGTTCGTCTGGGTCTGGTCTTAAGAAGATTTTGCTGATCAAAAATGACTCCCTAGGTCTCAAAGTGAAAATGGCTGCGGCTGGCTCCGATAACAACATAGCTATCACTACAGATGGTAAAGCGTACTCTTGGGGCTTTTCCGCCAATTACCAGACTGGCCAGGGTACAATTGAAGATATAGAAGTAGCTACTCTCATCGACAACACTGCTGTCAGAGGCAAGCGCTTGACCTGGGCTGGTTGCGGTGGCCAATTTTCTATATTGGCTGCCCCCGCCGATGACGCAGTTATGGTAAACGGAGAGCAGGAGACACGATGATGAAAGGAGGGTTTTTATGGACCAAGCGCAACTCTGTCTGATCCATGTGCTATGGACTGTTTTAGACATGATTTTCGGAGTTCCGTCTTGGGGAACTTTGGCGGACACCCTGTTTCTACTCTACTCTCTGGTCAATTTCCGTCACATTCCTGTTTTCCGTGGGTCTGTTTCACTCTTTGCGGTTACTCTAATAGTGATACCTGTGGTGATCCTAGTAGCAGCAAAAAAGGGGAAGGCGCACAACCCCCCTTAGAGATTCCTAGTGCACTAAATGTTTCTCTTGTTAGCGCTAGACTGCATGATATTTTCCACTGCACTTTGAAGTTCCTTTTTTGCCTTAATGTCCCTTCCTTTCTCTTTTTGTTATAATTTCCCCAAACTTGTGGAATCGGCGGGGCGAGGGAAGGAATTTGGGAAGGGGGAAAAAAACATGAAAAAAAAAAGAGAGAAATCGTGTTGTGTTTTCCGTTTTACTGTGCATTGCATTACATTGCATCCATCTGGTGGTTTCTTTTTATTTTATTTTATTTTTCTCTCGTACAGCGCCCTTGTAAACTCTCTCAAAAGAAAAAGAAGAGGACGAAAAATGGGCTGTAGATATTTTTACGGTGTTTATGAACTGTATGAACTGAATTGAATTGAACTGATGATATTCTTCGGGGGTTCGTGTGAGGATTCCCGAAGTCTGGAGCGTGTTATTCTTGCTTAGCGGGTTGGTTTCTCTAGGGGTTTTTTTTTATAGTACAGCGTAGGTGTTTGTCTAATGTTTGTCTACACGCATCTACAAAGTCTATCCGCTCGTGTTCTGGAGGCGGTTCTCCTTTAAGCGCTTCTCAGTCCGCATAAACTCGCGGATACCCACGGGAATATTCCCAAACAACTCCTCCTCATTCACCCCCCCAGCGCGATCCCAATTCGCCTCACTCCCGCCCCCATCATCATCCACGGTCGTCCCGTGGCCCATCAACCGGCGCTCCTGCTCCCTCAACCTCCGGCCGGCCTCCCGACTCGCCGCCGCCCACTCTTCCATGTCGTCCCTGTAAACGTCCCACACGCAGTTCACGCAGCCGCTCATGCAGCAGTTGTCTGGCTCTGCGGGGCGCGGGGGCACGCGGACGCCGGCAATGAGTTGGTGGGGTTGCGCGGGTTTGGTGGAGGGGCCGGCGAGGCGGGAGCCGAAGATTACGCGGGCTTGGGAGACTTGGGGGGGTTCTTGGAGGGCGTCTGGAGGTGCAGTGGGGGTGGGGTTTGTGCTGGTTGTGGAGGGCGAGTCGAGGAGGACTGGGGGAAGGAGCGTTGGTTAGTTGGGGTAGGCTTGGTAAGAAAAGTAGATTGTGGGAAAGGGGGGGTTGGCGGACGTTTATAGTAGCCTTCTATGGGGCTGGCTTGGTTTCGGTTTGGGCTTGGAGTAGTTGGCTCTGCGCTTGAGTAGCGGCGTCGCGGTGATCTGGGGCTGTTTTGGAGGCCGTATCGAGGGGATCGGGAGATGCGGAGCAGGGTAGTGCGACACGCGGTGCAGAGAGTGAGGGCAGAAAGCCGGTGGAGTAACTGGTCCATAGACTGGGTGGGCTGGGGTTGTGGTCACTTTAGAGGCGGATCGTCATATGTCGGGATATCATATGTTGAGGGCGGGCGATGATGGTGGGGGATCGCGGCACCTGTCTTGTGGCGGGTGTTGACCACGTGACTCCAGGACTCTGAAGGACCACTCCAGTGTCTGCGACTCACTCTGCAAAGGGACCGCAGGCATACAACAACGTTGGGGGGTGTTTTGAAGACTGTCCTGGGCGTGTATTGTACTCTGCCCCCCCACAGATCACATTGCGCGCTGTTGGTCTGTTGATCGATTGGCGCGCGGGAAGTCCAACGCGACAGGGAAGGGGAGGAGCAGCAAACATCACGTCTCCTCGTTCTCTGTCTATGTACACAAGAAGCGTGGCGTCCAACGCGACAACCACCGACTCTGGAGAGCGCGACGGCGTCACTTTGCATATGAAATACGCTTTCAGATGGCCTCATCACCTCCAAAACGGCGCAAGACCTCCCTAACAACGTCAATTCCCATCGAGAACGCGACTCCCCAGGCCGAGAGACCTGCCGTTATCGATGCCCCGCACACTGCTCCGGGTCGCGCATCATTCCTGTCGCCGACAAAGGCGAGCTTGGCGAGGTTCAATCCGGGGCTGCTGGAGCGCCCGCGATCTGCTGGAGGAGAGGGTTTGCAGGATCGGGAGAGGCCGCCAAATATCTCGGAGGTGGAACCACCCACGACTGCTAATGGAATTGGGAAAGAGGCGACGAACGGAAGTGATAGTGTGTCTGAGGCTGCGCATGTCGCTCAGGAAGAAGCTGAGAAGCGGAATGGCGAAAGACCACCATCTCCGCACGAGACTGCAGTCTCTCCGACGCGGATAACGCGGTCGACGTCTAAACAAGGGCTGAGAGCCTCACCAAGGCGGCGGTCACGGACACCATCAGTAGTGACATCACCTCCGCCTGACCGGATGTGGGAGCCATTGAAAACAGTGAGCGAATCCGAATCACAGATCGCCCAGGGAAACGGGGATCCTCAATCGCAGTCAGAGGGTGACAGAGAAGGGCCAGTATTCAAGGCAGTACAGGCGCTTGCACAACTCGACGGGGCAAATGATGAACGGGAGCCCGAGGAGCCTGAGGAGCCCGAGCTCCCTCCAACGCCCTCGCAGCTGGGCCTGAAAGACCCTGTTATTAGCAAACCACCTGCTGGCCTCCTGAATACACCAAGCAAAAGACCACGGAGAAATCGGGCTTTGGGCGAAGCGCTTAAGTCCTCACCAACCAAAGTTCTACCAACAAGACAGTTGGCGATTTTTCCTGCAAGGGACGCGGCTCCGCGCTTTACACGGCGGAACCTAGAATCAGAGGCAATGGGGATAAGAAAGCGGCGACTGGAGCTCACTGGGGTAGAGGAGCGAGCTGAGCGAGATGGCGCATCATCACCGAAACGGCGGAAAAGAGACGTTTTAAGGGAGCAGCTGCGGAAGCTGCAGGACGAGGTTACGATGTACGAAAAACAGGCCGAGTTGGCGCGGGAAGCAAGAGAGGGTGATGGACAGCTGTCGATAGATCTGGCGAATGAGGAGGATAGGGGGAAATTGATGTGAGTATTGATATCAGAGTACGTCTAAAAGGTTGCAGCAGACTGACAGGTGACCAGATCCCTCCTCCTTAAGTCCAACGACCTTTCCCTCAAGCCCCCTCAACCTCCTCCCTCACAACCCCTCTCCCTCCTCAACACCCTCCTTCCCTTCTCCAAACCGCCTCCCATCTCCCCAAAACTTCCCTCCGCAACCCCAGATGATCCCCTCCCCTCCCACCGCCCCATCTCCCTCGCCAACCCCCTCCCCTATCTAACCCTCTTCACCCCACTAACATTCACCACCACCACTACTCTCCTCCCCCAAACCGGCCCAACCAACCAAATCCACCACCACCACTTGATAAAAACGCACTCCCCCCACCACCTCCTCACAGCTACCATCTCCCTAACCGTAAACACCAGCCTCCTCCGAGTCTCAGGCCTCGAGATCACCGCCCTTTCGCCATGGGCCGAACCAGAACTAGGCTCCTGGACCCGCGAGCGAGCAGAGGGCACCGGCGTCCAGGGCATGGACATCGCCGGCGTCTGCTGGGCTATGGGACAGTACTGGGAAGCCGCCCAGCGCCGCGCGAGATGCTGGTGGCGATGCGAGCAAGCCTTCGGCGAACTGGTAACAACAAAAGGCGCCCATCTCAAAAACGCGCCCCCCCAACAACGGCGGAAACCCCCCCAACCAGCCGCCCACCAGGAACCCACCCGCCGCGACCTCTCCCGCCACCTGGGCAACCCCACGCTCCACCTCCAACGCGACGACGTCGACCTCCTCATCCAATGGCACATCTCCTTTGACTGGACCGGCGAGCCGCAAAGCACCCTCAGCGCCACAACCGCCGTGCCTAACAGCTGTATGGTTTTAATTTTTTTTTTTTTTTAATTTTTTTTTAATATAAAAAAGAGTTATGCTAACAGAAAAAAAAATAAACTAGGGAAACATGCCGATTCGCGCAATTCTCTATCCAAGATCCCCGAGACATTCGACGCGCTCGTCAAGGAACGAGGGGTTTTCGCCGCTGCAAAGACCATAGTGGGCGTATTATTTCCGTAGATCAAACCCCTCTTTTTTCTTCTTGTCATCCTAGTTATTATTTTTTTTCCCTTCTCGTTTTCCACTCCCCCTTATCTTCATTTCTTTCCCCACCAAACATCTACGAATTGTTACCCCGCCACCTCAACCCCAAATATTTGTATAGTAACATAACTTCCGGGAAAAAAGAAGAAAAAAAAAAGAAAAAGATATTATCTACTGATGTCACTCAATTGCTATCACTATATAAATTTTCCCAACGAATTGCTGCTTTCAGTTAGACTTGCCGCTTTGTCGGCCACCATTAGGTTAGCGCGCCAATCTTCCGAACAGTTGTTGAAGATTATGGGTGGCTAGATGAATTGGCATATACGGAGGTTGTATTGAAGCTATTTTGTCTAAGTACAAAGTGAGCAGGAGGAAAAATTCTTGTTGGGCGCCAAGCGGCCAAATAGGGGCTAGTGTGAATTGGTGTGCCCCTATTCAGTGCCACAATTAAGTCCATTCAATGCCACTCTACCTTCCATTTCAACAACAGTGACTGCCAAACGGCGCCCAACACTTTCTTGTCAGCATAGTCTCTCCCCATTACCACAGAAGTACATATACCAGTTCTCACCTCTTATGCTCCATTGCACTCTTTATCAAACTCCACAATACTGGGAATTCCAGAGCACAGTTCAAGCAAAAGAGCTACAAATACTCTTGAGGTAGAGAAAGACAATCTCAATCTCATGATCACTATGTCACGGAAGAAGCTAAAACCACAGGCATCATTTAGTAGCAAGTAAGTTTGTAATTTCTCTCAAATTTAGGATATACTAATGTTTCTTTTACTATAAAATACTGGTCTCAGGCCACTGATATTGCAAGACAGATATAATAGCAAAATAAAGTATAGTGAAAAATTTCAATTCAAAACTTGGGTGGCAATGAAACAGAGTGGCAAAAGACTTCAAAAGCCTAAGAACTGTTTGACCAGCTGAAAACTTAGCAAGTGAATAAGAAAATGTATGAATGATAAATTCAACGATTGAAAAATGCTATGGAGGGTAGTGTGGAGGCAGAATCTGAGCCCGGGCAACTAGCTAGAATTCTTGGCACGGGTAGCTTACCTACCTCGCTGCCGCTCGTTTTTCCATAGCATAGAGCCACACGAAGCAGAGCATTGAGCACCCTACCCACCGGCCCCGATACTCTCCACAGTAGTGAGAGTTTATTGAAAAGAAACTTTATTCAGCTTTTTACAATCAGCAAGTTAGGACTTGGGATAATGTCCATTAGGGCAGGGAAAAGAGATAGCCAGATACAAAGTAACTTCTGTTCAACCATGATTGAGGCCTACGATAGCAGAGACCCGAACCCGCATCATCTGTGGCTATGGTGCCCAATCCTTAGCATCTGGGTCAACTTAGTCAATATGACAGCTGCGCACCTCTTTGCATATATGCATGGTCAAGATGTAATGGACTCCATATTTGAACCAACCAACCCTCCTGAGTTATTTTCATCCCTTAATGAGTTGACTATATCTTTTGTTGTTGAGTCGGTATTTGATAAAGGCTTTCTGATTATTATTCCCCACCTTTCCAACAATCCGTCTACAGCAGAAATGTTACAGTAGAACAAATCGAATCCGAAGGAGTACAAGATTCGAATTATTGACCTGGATAACCCTACTATGCATAACACTATTCTATCTGAATTAGAGTAGACTTGGAAGGATCTCGATAGCAAATCTATGGAATTTCGGAATGAATTTCGACCATATGCAAGGTACTTATACTTCCACTACTGTATGCAGATGTTGAGGCTCTCCTGGAAGCAGTCACGGCATAGTGAGGTTTTGAAGAAGGAGCTTGGTGGGAAGTTTTGGAGAATAGCAGGAAGATACCTGCCAAGAAATATGCTATTGGCTTTTGTCGAAGAGATAGGCCATTAATATGAACAGCTACTAGAAGGAACTACAGAGGAAGGGATGGTAGCAGCAGCAAAGAAAAATGATATCCTTTTAGCTATTGCGATAGATGAGATAAAAGCTCCACTACTTGGTAATGAAGAGGATAAGAATGAGGATAATATTGGGGAGGATGAGAATAATATTAAGGAGGACGAAGAAGGTAATAATAAGAGTTAGAAGTTTATTAGATCCGATAAGACACCCATGGCTGATGAGATACTTTTTGAAAATTTTGCTTACATACCTTGTATGAGCGTAACCATATCCTGCATGGTACTTCAATCATCATGGATCATAAGAACAGGTTAGTCAGTGCCACCAAGGCTTATAGAAGTAGTGTCTTCAAGTTAGTTCGTGGTGTTGCGCAGGCACATGATGTTGATCATAATACCCTAACCCGGCGACTTAATGGTGCCCAGTCTATTTCTAAGGCTCTAGAACCATGACAAGCATTATCGGCAGGTGAAGAGGAGGCACTTATTAATTGGATACAGCGACAGCAAGAGCATGACTTTCCTATTCACTATAGGATGTTTAAAGGGCTTGTGAAATATCTTATTGGATTACAAACCAATTGTTACGGTTGTACATAGAAACCCGTAGAATCCCGTAAGCGAGGCAGGACCAACCGGAGATGCCGGAACTGTCGCGAGTGAAAGAGTCCATTCAGAGGCTCTCATAGTGCGGACTCACCGTCACGTGCTGAGTCCGCGAGGAGAGTCCGCTTAGGAGGACTCACGGAACGGACTCATGAGTCCGCCCCTAGAGTCCGCTTGAAAAGACTCAGGAAACAGACTCACCGGATATGGGCACGGCACCACTATATAAACCCGCAAGCATGTAGCTAGAGAAACCTCAGTGATAGCGCCCTAGTTCCAATATAAGTTATTCGAGCTAAATCAACTGCACACATCTTATCTTATCAAGTCCCCGACGGCCTTTTGTTGCAAGTGCTAGACCACGCCCTTAGGATCCGTAACACCAATACTCATCGCCAAGACACCCTCTCAGTTCGAACCTTGTCACACGACTGAACATATCACTTTATTCAACGACATCTGCATATCAAATCAATGATATCTAAACTAATTGAATTGACTAAAATCAATGCTTATACTGTCAGGAGCTTGTGCTGACTGCAGGAATGCTATGCAGCAGGGTAACCCTGTGTAGTTTCCACTACTATATTTAGTCGATCGGCTGAACCTCAGGAGGAGGCCAGCGATCAGTTCTTCTACATACTGTCACGAACGTAGATTCCGGGCGCTTGGAAAGCGAGGTAGGACTACTTCTATTCGACGCTTCAAAGCTAAAGAAGAGAGGAGGTATAGAAGGAAGGCTCGCGTTTATATACATAAGAAGAGGAAACTCTCGAACCCGCCATGAATTGTCACGAGCCATGCCAGCCGTGGTTGGGCCTGCTGGCTATACTACGAGCGGTAGTGGTTCGCGGTTGGTCTATCCGTAGGTTTGTTGGGTCCGTAGGTTTGTTGGGCAGCGCGGTTGAGGTTCATGTATAGGTTCGAGGGCTTTGCGCGAGGTTCGTGGGTCTGGCGATGAGCTCATGTGGCTCGATGCGGCTCGTGGAGGCTAGGTCGGAGGCGATCGAAGGTTCGTAACACATACTAGAATCAATCCTCTTGCCTTCTGATACCATACCTACCTGTATGTTAAGACCTAGGCAGATGGTCGTAGGTGCTCAATGTAAGGGGTGCTGAGACGCCTTCCCACAGGCATCTCGTCGTGGTACCGGTAGTATGCCGGTCGCAGTGTATATAGACGTCTCGTAGGCAATGAATCAATGGGCAGGCGGTTAGCTGCGCCGTCAGGGTGCCTCAGGCGATCCGTAGGAGCGCCGGCTAGGTTTCTAGCGATGAGAGACGAGGTTAAGGTGACTTCTTGATGACTTCTTAATAAGAACTAATCGCTGACCCCCAAAGGGCTGCCAGCGATGAGGCTAAATACATGTCGGTCACGTGCCGCCGGCGGACCGCCTGCGGCCCTCAGCCATCTGGCGTTTGCCATATGAGCGACCTTTACATTCGGGTTGGGTTAGGGTCGTGGTCATACTATGAAGCTCCGAACTATGAGGTTCGTACGGGTCCGTAGTTCGTGTACGGGGTTTGTATTGTATGTAACTAATCTAGATGTGTCCTATATACAACAAGTGTGTTGACCGATGAGGTTGCAAGAAGTATCCTTGTCAGTCTTCTTAATGGGTTTGCGAGCCGCGAACCTTGGCGGTGCGAGCAAGGCTCACTCTGCGGTCCGAGCTCTCGTGGTCCCGTTACACTGTAGCCTACCCAGCGGGTCGTCAGTGACCCTTAGTAGAACCTGGCGCTCCGACCAAGCATACACATATCTACGTCGGCCTGCCGCCATGCTATCAGTGCTCAAGCCGGTTGGGCAATGTCACACTGCCATAACTGCCCTAGGGGTCCTTGCAGGAGGCGACCCTTACATGTACTCAAGAAACCTTTGAAAAGTGGTTTAATACTTATCGCAAAATAACGACTATATATAAGGCGAAACTGCACAATATCTACAATATCGATGAAACTGGTTTTCAGATGGGCGATATGGCACAAAGCTATATTATTATTGACAGACGATTGAGTACAACTAGTTCTATTGGAAAAAGCTCAAGAACAGAAAATATCACAGTAAGCGAATATGGTTGTCAGAATGGAACTGTTCTATTGCCATTAATTATTTTTAAAGGCAAGAACCTACAGAGTACTTGGTTTCATGATCAGGCTCCAAATGATTGGATGGCAGTTACAAGCAAGAAGGGCTAAACAATGGACTTGCTAGTGATAGCATAGATCAAAAAACTTTTTGAGCCTCAAACACATGACAAAGCTAATGGTCAACACCGAATTCTCATTGTCGATGGTCATAGTAGCCACCTCACCCCAGAATTTTTGGATTATATAGAAAAGTATAAGATTGTCGTTTTACATATGCCATCTCATACATCGCATATTTTATAGCCTATGGATCGCGTGTTTCTATTAGTAAAACACTGGTTCCGTCGCAAAGTGGATTCCTGGCTTAGGCTTAGTGAAACTCAAGTTAACAAGTCAAATTTTATGAGAATCTACAGTAAAACACGACCTAAAGCTATGACGATAGAGACTGTTTAGTCAGGGTTTCGAAAAACGGGTTTAAATCCTTTCAACCCAGCGATCGCACTTCGCCAACTTCTGACTGTACCTGTGTCACCACCTCATCCAACTGTTCCTCTCAAGTTTCAAACCCCCCAGACCTTATACCACCTTCAGATGTCAATCAAACTAGTATAAGAGCTTAAGAATGATAAGTTGCATAATCATTTAGATGATCTGCAGCTTATAAGAACAAAAATTGGGAAAGTAGCGACAGTGGCTATGGCCAAAGAAGAAATTTTACGACATGAGATCAAGGAACTAAGAGCATACTAAGCTGAAATGAATGGTAAGCGGCCTAGAAAGAAGAGAAGAGTCCTTGGACCTGAGCCGCTTACAGTTGGGGAAGCTAAGGCAAAGGTATTGACTATAGAAAGGGTGGGGCAGCAGCAGCAGAAGAGGTATTTAACTCGGCCTACCAAAACCTGTAAATGTACATATACTTCAGAGTCTTCAACTTCATCTTCAAGCAAAAGTTCTGAGACGAAAGATAGCAATATAAGTACTTTGATTGTATATAAAAGGTAGAAATAATGTACATAGCAAAAAAGTGTCTCATCGGCCATGGGTGTCTTATCGGACCCAATAAACTTCTATGGTGACGTTAAGGGGAAGAGGTGTGAGAAGTTTTAGGAAATTGAAATTGTATTCAGATAGAGCGTATTAGATAGAGAAATAGTAAAGAACTATCTTTGATTGAATTTCGGAAGATTTCCAAAATACTTTAACTTAGCATATTTTTGATATAGAATATATCCTCATTGAAAGTGTTCGCCTCAGTGTCATCCCAGAATTTGGCAGCACTTCTTTTCACCATTAAGAACTATGAAGAAAGCAGTAGGGAAGAAAGAAACAGGAACGAAAAGAGGAAAGAGAGAGATAAAGCAACAAGAGTAAGACAGCCCTGCCACTGTCTTACTCCCAGACTAGTACTGCATAAAGACGGCTTATCATCTATTCCAGCATTAGGATCCATCATCGGGAGCAAGTGAACGAAATGGGCACTGTGGAGAGTATCGGGGCCGGTGGGTAGGGTGCTCAATGCTCTCGTTCGTCTGGCTCTAATCTACGGAAAAACGAGCGGCAGGTAGGTAAGCTACCCGCGCCAAGAATTCTAGCTAGTCGCCCGGGCTCAGATTCTGCCTCCACAGCACTTAGGGGGGGGGGGGGGGGTGGGGCGGGGGGAAGTTATTCCGAAATGGGTAACATGGGGGGTAGGGATTGGGGACAAAAAGTCTCCTTTTT
>JAJDFF020000074.1:62188-109797 GCA_021527025.2 Geoglossum cookeanum
ACAGCGCTACGGCCGCCAACACCATACGCGGCGCCACTCGCGGCACCCGGGCCGGCGGGCGCGCGATTAAGGGTGGGGGGGGGGGGGGGGGTGGGGGGGGGGTAGGGCGGCGAGAAGTTATTCCGAAATGGGTCACATGGGAGGTAAGAATTGGGGACAAACAATCTCCATTTTCGGAGGCCTTTTTTATCAAGTATACTACTATTCAAGATATATATATTTTATATTCACTAATTGTAAGACCCCAAATAGGGTTTGGTGGAATGGGATGGGAACAGGATATTCGGGGTGGAAAATAGAAAGCTACGGCGTTGCCCTAAAGGGGGAAAAAAAAACCCCAAGATTTACGAAATAGCCCGTCTATTGGAATCTAGGGAGCACAAAGGAAAAAAAAGACTCCCAGAGCGATAGAAAGAACCAAAGCAATGATGGTAGAGACTAGCGTAGATACCGATAGGGGGCAAAATGAGCTATAGTAAAGACTGAGGATGGAGAGGAGATTTTATCTTAGAGTGGGGTGGATAATAAATGAAATAAGCAATAGAGCGGCGAGTTTGTCCCTTTTCTCCTCCCATACGATTATTTTTTTTAATGTCTCCATCAACAGTATCCCCTGCGCCAACACCGGGAAATGCAAGAATATCTACCATATCAATAACATCTCAAGTCCGCAAGCCCGCGGGACGATATTGGGCCCGTGGCCTGGCATAACTCAAAGCAAGAGCTTTTAGAAAGGATCACAACCTCCCCCCTCCGCACCCTTTCCTAGTTGGTGCTCGTGCTTAGACTGAGCCTCGCAGGATGCTTTAGCTCTCTCTATTAGCTCGTTGTAGCTGCCTTGTGCCAAGGACCCGCTACCCAGCATGTCCCGGAGAATCAGGTAATGAACGGGGGACATCTGGTCACTCTGTACTATATGTTAATGTCTCTGTATGAGTGTAGGTAGGGTAAGGAGCTGGGAATGCTAACGTGGCTCTTAAGCAACTCATTGGCTAGCACGAGGGCGTTTTCGCGATTAATTCTCGCCATCTGCTCCTCAGAGGCCTTTTTTTGACTGTCTTTCGCATTCTCGTTCTCATCCGGTGTCCCTGGTTTGGCGGGTACTTCGGCAGGTAGTGCGGTCTCGAAAAGAGTGCTCTCGCTCACCTCCTCTAGCATGCCTAATGGGAACTGCTTGCCTGTTATAGTCTCCAATAAGACCCTGAACACGTCCGCGTTGTGCAGAGCGTGGCTGACTATGGCGGCTCCCTCGGGATGTCGCGCCATGAGGGCGAAAGCAAACCACCCCTCACTTCTTATAAGAGGCCACTTGGTTTGCCCGACCATAACGGAGATAGGTTTTCCTAGCTCCACATGGAGTCGGAAGAGACGTTGCTTCAGGTTTTCTATGTCAAGGTCGAGGCCAGGGGACAATGGGGTATTAAGGGCACGGCAGATAGCAGTGACAGCTCGGGCTATTTCGATCTTTGTAGGGAGTTGATCTGATTTTTCGTGTAGAGAAAGAAGCAGGGAGAGGTAAGTCCGAGTATGTGCTGGAGAATCTGGGTCAGGTGAAAGAGGCGTTAGGAGGCGGGCAACATTCTCCTCTATAATGGGGTGTTAGCTCTTCAGGTTGATGTTGCGGTCCATGGATGATAGAGCAGTGACGTGTGGCAAAGAAACGAGAGAACTCACGGGATCCACTGATTACCTGTCTTGCAAGGCTTGCACTGGCGAATTGTATAAGTGGCATGGTTTCCAAAGCCCAAAGCCGACTGAGAACTTCTAGCAAGCGCGCCTTTCCCAGAACAACCTTATTATTTGTTAAAAGGCCTAGGTTCTTTAGAAAGCCTATTGCTGCATGCAAGGCTGGAGGATCGCTACCATCCTCTAGTATTGCTGTCAGTAGCTCGTGGATGCGGAAGTCATGTACCATTGTTTGGCAGATATCGTCCGAACGCGCTAGGTTCCCTAGCATGAGGCAAGCGCAAACCTGGAGCTGAGTGTGGGGAACAGTTAGCCACATCCGTAGAGATCCTATCAGAGGTGAGTTGAGGGCGTAGGTCGCGGCGAATTCCGGGAGAGCAGATATCTCAGATAATGATTCGATGAGCGTAAGGCGCATCTGGGCTAAGAGCTTCTCGTTCTCTGGTTCTCCGGAGTGGGGAGCAAGGCTTGATATATCCAGACCGGATATCGAGGGAACTAGGTCCTCTGACTCCGAAAAGCGAGAGTAGGATTCTACAAGAATGGATAGGGGTGCCTCAAGAGACTGTTGAGTAATCATGTATCTCTGGAATCTGACATCGGAGAGGTGGGTGACAGCTGAGTTAGTCAGTGATAAGAAGTCGTCTAGGCTGGTAGTCTCCGGGTCTATAGCCAGACCAAAAAGGATTTCCACTGTGTTTTCAGGAGACTTGTCGGTCCCGTTTGCTAGACGCTATCGCATGAGTATACATGATACATGGGCTTCGAAGAGGTGCAATTTATTCCCAGACTTACGTGAAGACGCAACAAGCTCGATAAGTCGGCAGACAAATCCGAATAGATCTTTATCTCCACCTCCAAGGATCCCTTGGTTGCAGAGTAAGTTTAATAGCTCAGGGATAAGGCCAATGCTTGCAGCCTGTTCCTGTGCGGGCTCTCTTACGCTCTCAGCCAGTACTCTAGCTCATGGGGGCGGGGGAAATACCGTAATCGATACAAATATTATATATTACAGGGATCGCAACCCTCACAAGACTTGGGTTTCTCAACTGCTTAGTTATGGGTAAGAGGTAGTTTTGGCTGACTACCCGATCTCTGTTTGCATCTATCTCTGGGTAAGCCAATACTAATACGATGTTGTGATACAGCTAGTGCCTACCTGTATCTGCGCAAGAGTTTCCAATGAGGCGTAAAGAGTGAAGAATTAAGCCTTGGTCAACACCGTCCGTAGCAGCTACTCTGAGGAAGAAATCCAGGACGCCGGATTCACCATAGGGAACTCGCCATTCAGCTACAATTAACAGTTAGTCCAAATTACGATCAGGCTGGGTTCGTCCAGGACGAGACCGAGACGTACGATCTCGACTG
The DNA here is from genome assembly GCA_021527025.2 of Geoglossum cookeanum. Classification (NCBI taxonomy): domain Eukaryota; kingdom Fungi; phylum Ascomycota; class Geoglossomycetes; order Geoglossales; family Geoglossaceae; genus Geoglossum; species Geoglossum cookeanum. The sequence goes on from JAJDFF020000074.1 coordinate 65,243, forward strand.
CCGTCTGCTAATACTTCTGCAGCCCTAGCCATAAATCTCGACTCAGACCACCACATTTGGTCTAAAGTGCCTCTCACGTCGCGAAGCGCCTCGACATTTCTGCCCCCACCGCTGCGGCCTTCCTCACCGTCAGTTGACACAGCTCGAAGCTCGCTCACTCCAACACCGCCTTCTGCTTCCTCGGCGCGTTGAAAGATAGCTTCCAGAGTCGAAAACATCACTTCCTGCTCTTCCTCAGAAAGCCGAGGACGGTCTGATTTTTGTGTGCGAGCCAAACCCAGTGCCGCAAGAGGAAGGTGCAATCCGGCCGGGCTCAGAGGTTCAGCATGGGTTGGGGGGGAAGAAAAGGAAGAAGCGGAAAATAGGGATACTAGGGATTGAGGGGATTGAGAGGGTCGAGAGGGCTGGGAGGGTTGAGAATTGGGAGGGACGCTGCCCGGTGTAGAGAGGCCGGGCACCTCCATTCTGGAAGCTTGGCCTTTAAAGCAGAATACGAAATGCCAGATTTCGAGAAGCTCTCTGGGCCTTCTCTGGAGGCAGGGCTCTCTCGAGCTAAGCTGCGGACGCACAATGAAACAGGGGAAGCAAACGAATGCTGGACGTAATGCCGTGTTGATGGGGTGAGTGAGGCTGGGGAGAAGAAGGATTATGCAGGCCTGGAGCAAAGCGGGAGGCAGTCTAGCGGTGACTCTGTTTCCGCATTCTGGCTCGTTCCCTCAAATTGGCTTCTGAGCCACAATAGAGACGCAGCGTTATGTCATCTGCGATGGTGTACCTCGTATCGAATGCTCGACCGAACGTTTAAAGTTATCCCAACAACGACCACGCCGCCAGACAGCCCGCTTGCTACCTGCGGTTGCCTAAGGAAGGGCCGCGTCAAGCACAAGTTGCGGCGTTCAGTATCGCATCTACTGCACTGCTAAGTGGACAGACACAGACGCGTAACCCACAAGGACCATCGCTCCAGCTCTGGTGATTCGGCTCGCTGAGATTGGCTGTCGTCTGGTTGCCGTGTCAAATCGCTTCCGAATGCCAAATGCGAACCAGTTTCCTCGCGTGGCCCATCACGTGCTCCGGCGTTGAAAGACGTGTCAGGTTCACGACGCTGCACTGCTGGAGTGGTTCTGCTTCGCCTTTCGTATCTCCTCCCCCACACTCCTTGGCCCTTGGTTCTCGTGCCCTAGTCTCGGCATCCCCGAGTCCTGATCGGATAAGAAAGCTGTCATACCCAATTCAGTCATTGGCCCCCCCCTATCTCTCTCTCCGTCTCTCTCGCTCTCTCCACCCTCCCTTTCAGCAACGATGACTCGAGCGCAGCAGACAATCTCGCTCGCTCTCCTGGTTTCCTCGGTATGACTCTGTATATTTCTTGTTTCAGCTTTTTCGCCGCGGCCGCTTGCTAGTTCCGTGGGCATCCGCACTGACTCACACTTCTGCCGATCACTTAGCTGTACCTGGCTTGCTATCTCCGCTTAATTCCCTTCCCGCCTAAAGTACAGGATGAAATAATCCCGGTGGTAAGCCTTCCCTACCCACTGTCTGTTGTCTCCATGGTGCTCACTCGATGCCTGGCCGCCCGCGTACAGCTACCGTTTTGGACTATTGTCTCCTTTGGCGCGTATCTGCTTTTCAAGCTCGGCTGGGGGGTCTTTACGTTTAATGATGTGCCGGACGCGCATAAGGAACTGATGCATGAGATAGAGGTGGCAAAGAGCGAGCTAAGGGCTAAGGGAGTGGAGCTGGATTGAAGCGCGAGGGTTGTGGGGCTTTATAGTAGTTGCGGAAGGCATTATGCTGAATGATAGCCCCATATGAGTGAGGTGGGGAAGGGGATAGCGGGGATAGGCAGATCTAAATGTAGGAGTAGCTATATAGAGGCCGGTGACTCTCAAACCTTTGAGTGGTTTGCCGGTCTCCGGGGGTGAGTTCCGAGTCCTCCTTGACAGGGACTTACGAATACAATCTTCTGGGGTCGCCGGCAATGGTTAGTAGAAACTGATGTGTTATATTTTGTCTGTAGAGACTTCTGAATCATGCACGTCTGAAAGTGATCATATCCCGAGTTGATTATGGGAAGTACGTGCTTCTCTGCCTTCAAGAAAACTCAACAGACGTAGATGCCTTGCATACAAGCCCGCAAGTGTGTATATCGCCCGGAGTCTCCCTCTAGAGTCTAACCCCCCCTCTTTTTTACTTCTTTGCAGCAGTAGCTTCCTCAGCCTTCGCCTTGGCCCTCTTCTCCCGAACACCAACCAACCGCTTTTCGCTTCTAGCCTCTCTCAGTCTCCTATACGCTGCATCCTCGCCCGCGCCCATTGCGCTAATCTTTCGCTCTGAGTAAACGCCCTCTTTGGTGGTAACGTTCGTAATTGGCAATACAGTAGCGGTCTGGCGGACGGTGTTACTGGATTTCAGCTCTTCAGGGCTGCTGTCATCGATCGTGGACTGGCCGACACGGCGTGGGAAGAGAATAAGTCGGGCTTTATAGGCTTTGAGCCGGGCGACGTTGGCGGAAAGGGATTCTGTGGATAGGTTTACACGACGGTGGTCAACGGCAATGCCGATGGTGGGGGCGAGTTTTCGGGGGATTTTTGCTTCCTGTGCGGTGAGGTCACGGTTAACTACTGGTGTCTATAGATTAGGCGCAGGTATATATCGCACCTTGAGCTCTGCGAACGTGAACCCCTTTCCTGGCTTAATGCGGCGATTGTATTTGATGGTAGGACACCTCACAACGGGCCTGAGTTTATCGACAGGGCGTGGAGCGACCGACGCAGCTTTAGCAACACGAGCATTACGGCGACGGAGTTTGCGGCCAGGCTGACGAGTCACATTGTTAGGGCTTTCGAGAATTTGTAGATGTTGCGAGCTGAGGGGCGTAAGGGCAGGTTGTGTAGATATTTACCTGGTCGAAGTGCGTGCGCACACGTCGTTGCCAGTCCTTTCGGAAATCTTGGAGTTTGGTTAGAATATGGCGTCCGAATATTCCCGGTATAGTTCTTGATTGACTTACGGTTGTGCTGAATTTGTTGGTTGTGCTTGATTGTCTATGCATCCATGATCGTTATTAGTGTGCCTTGAACATATAGGGTACGAAACTGTGATTTAACAGACTGGTCGCAGAAGGAAAGATAATTTATTGGCCCTAGAAAACTATAGAGATGTACATACCATGGTGACGAATGGCAATCAAATTACCGGATTTGGGTCGTGTGGTAATCTGAGGTTGATTGTCTATCACGAAACCCAAAGTTAAGCATGGTGCGGCTCTTCCCGCCAAAAGGGCTGTCACAAGTATTAGGGCCTGTGCCCTATCCGAGGTCTAAGCACCCGACACTTCTAAAAGCCTGAATCATATACTAGCATTCTTTGAAACCCTTAATACCTAAATCTTAGGGCCTGGTAGTAGTGCTGGTCTTGCTAGAGACGGTATTTTCGGCGTTGAACATGCGCAGTTCAGAGGCGTATGCGACAAGTCTCCTAATTTCGGAGAGCGTCTAGACAAACCGGGGCCCAGCGATAGTCTACAATACCACGAAATGTGCTACGGGGAACTGGGAACTATGTACTATGGCTCGGGAACCGCCAAATTCTTTGAGTAAGTTGCGAACTCCTCATGCAACGATGAAAGTTAGAGATATTAGGGAAAAGTGAAACCCATCGAAACGGCCAACTCCGAGAGTTCTATAATACAACTCTAATCGCTCCTTCCCCTACCCATCCTCTCGATATTGCTCATAATCCCGCTCCTGTTGCCCATTGCACTACCACTTCTACTCCGGCTCGAACCGGAGCTTATCTTCCCAATCCGCGACTCTCCACTGGCCCCAAGGCTGGAAGATGGGTTGAAGGCTATGCCCCTCATCATCGAAGCGCCTGAAGCTCTTGAAATACTTCCGCGGAGATTTTCTAGCCCACTAGAAGCGCCGTCTCCGGGGCCCGTCGTAGCAGAGAGGAGGAGCATTTCGTCGACGGCAGCCACCAATTCTCCTTTCTCCACACGTTCCTTCTCAAGCTCCTGGAGCAGGTGTCTATTATCTCTCTTGATACTCTCCAACTCTTTCGTTAATCCGGCGAGCCTAGCCTTCTGCTCTTCGGCCTTTTGCGCCTCTTCAACACGGGTGACTTTCTCTTCCGCACTGGTAATCGGATGAACGACGACACCGGACATGGTGGCGTCTCTCCCTACCCTCAACTCGTCAATTTCCTTGTTTGCTTCGTCGAGTTTTTTCTCCAGTTCTTTGACTTTCCTATCCCATCTCGTTTCATAGCTTTTTTTCAAGGCGGCGACCTTGGTCTCGTGTTTTGACTTGTACAATGAGTGAAGCTCCCTAGCCACCTTCTCTACCGCAGCCTCCACCTCTTTCGTAGTACTCATTGAGGATTCAGAGCCGTTGATATCGCTCTCCGGATTAGTAGACACAGATCCAAACCTCGTGCCAGCTACTCTGTTCTGAGTCTCCACCACCTTCGCCTCTGCTTCTTCACGTTTGCGTTCACTCTCTTCCAACTTCTGTGCCATTTCCTCCCTCTCTCTCTCACCGCGGATAATCTCGTCCTTGACACCTCGGAGGACAACTTCCATCTCCTTCCCGCGTTTTTCCCAATCCCTCTGTTCAGCTTGCAATTGTTCTTTCAAGCCTCGTTGCTCGCGTATTGTTTCGAGAGCCTCACCAACTCGACGCTCTGCGTCACCCACGGCTTCTTTAAGGCTACCTACTTCGGCCTCCTTACCACTCAGGCTGGCCTTTAGGGAGGATATTTGGGAAAGATAGCTAGATTTGAGGGATTCTAGTTCCCGCGGTGTGATACTGGGTACTGATCTCGGTGTCGGCGCAGGCGGGATATCAAAATCTAGCAACGTAGCTAGGTGCCGAGACTCAGATGGAGTGGCAGGGTATACGTTTTTACCGGGAGAAGGTGCCCTGCCACAAGAAAAATAAGATGCTAGGCCTGGCTGAGTTTGTGATTTGCTAGGGGAGTGTCTACTCCGACGGCTGGGCGATGCTTGCGTGGAATAACGCGATACAGCGTTGAACGTTTCGGTAAATTCGAGGAGATTGGTAGTATTCCCATCTCCGTGCTGGCCCCGAGGCGTGGGCGATGGAGTTGGTGACCGATTTATATTAAGTTCGTGATGTGCTGATCTAGGGGTAGATGGTACTCCGCGACGATCAGGTGTGTTGCTATGCTATGCATGGATCAGTGACCATCATATCACTGGCACTGCAAGAGCAGGAACTTACATGCTCATAATAGCGAGCAACACTTTCCGCACGCAGTTGTTTTGCAGGGCTCCCGCCGGTGTCATCACCACATTCACCCAATCGAGCAAACAAGGTCATATCTGCATTGGGGACGGCCGAGAATGTGCTGAACGCTGTATCGTCCATTCCTACATAGCCTGACTGGCCTAACATGCTCATGGAGGTGCTATCGTCATCAACACGGTGATGGACAATACTGTCATTTTCTGTATGGCCCTCCTTGTCTCGTAGCGACATCTCATCCTCGCAGACAAGTAGCTGGGATTTCTTTTTGGTCGCGGGCTTGGTCGGCGACTGTTGCTTGGCTGGACTGCGATTCCTTTGCGGTTCGGGCACAAAAGGTGAACTAGAGGGATCATTCGGGTCTTCCTCATTCAGGCTCTGATCTCCAATACCGCCGCCAATATATTTGTAGGAAATAGTGTCCTTTTCATCCGGGGTCTGCCGAATGCTGTCGAGTTGCGCAGTCAATGGAAGTCGTAGATTGAGCGCTGAAGACGCCAGGGGGGACAAAGGCAGAGCCATTAGAAGAAACTGAAGCCTGGAGCACAGGATATCTCTGAATTAAGCCCCTTCCCAAAAGTCTGTCAGAGATTGTCGAGTCGCGAGTGCAGAGTGTTGACGTGGGAGCGAGCCGATGTAAACAAACACTCGAGTGGCCAGTGCCGGCGAGAATCACGTGCCGTTCAATTTGGCTAACCTCTCGGATATTCTATTCTCCGTACTCCGTACTCATGCGCTATGTACAGCCAGCTCCCAGAAGTCCCCAGACATTTTACTTCTTTAACGAGCGTAAGGTGTCCGGAGACTTCTGGAAGATAGCTGTACTCTGTTCTATGTACTTTGTACTACGTAGTATTCTATACAAAGTTGATGCACATTAGTTGTTCATGCAAAAATCTACAGAGTGCGACACTTCATTCTAACCACAACCCCACTCTGGAGCTGGGCTGCTCTCCTGGTTGCCCTCTGCAAATTCTAGCTATGCTGCCCGAGCCCTCGCAGTCTTCAAGGTTTCGCCCCCCAGACGCCAGCATTTACACGGTAGATTGCGGCGGTGTGCTGTGGGCCGGGGTTGCCGATTACAAAGTCCCCTTCCCACCTCACCTTCGGGCCTGCTGGGGGTTCCTTTTTGCTCGCCACGCGTGGCAACTCTGGGAGAGGGAGAACACCTATAGCGTATTATTACAGAGGCACTGGTGTAGGGAGAGAAACAGAACAATGGTCTCTTCGAAATCACGGCTCAACATGATTTCTCTCGTGTTTTTGGGACGGAGTGCCTCCTCCGAGTAGGAGTTCTCGTGTTCGTACCTAGAACGTGCCTCCATTATGTAGTTCTGTAGACTTTCCTGTTTGGGAATATGCCTATATCTTCGAAAGTGTAGCTCTCCACATCATCGTTAACATATTTTTTATTATCGTACACCTAAGATCCCTTGATTTCGAGGCTTCTGCCCCTATTACGTGCAATCCGAGTTTGGTTACTAGGTAGTCATTTGCCCTTTTTCTTTTGATTTTGGCAGGCCTCTCGCCGGTCGTTGCTAACTTGGGGTGTATCCCTAGGACTCCCATTGAAGTTCCCCTCGTTTATCTGCTATACGAGTGGGAATGGACCATATTCCCGTCCAGCCATCTGAGTTGGCCACATCTCAGGAGGGGACCCAGAGTTCGGTTTTCCGATCAGCTCTGTCACAGCGACCGCCTTCCCACCAACAATCCGTACACACTATCGTGCATAGATCACCTCCTAAGAGTAGAGACTATAACCCGCACTCGACACCTAGCAACTCTTCCAAGTATACGAACAACTCAGTTGGTTCAACACTATATAGTCGGTCTCCAGGGGGCCTCTCAGGCGGGAGCTCCCCGTATCTAACGCCGCCCATCGTTGAAGGAAACGAGCCTCCTCCATTCAAGCCGGATAAAGAAGATCATGTTAGCCTATGCATGCATGAAGGGCCGCACAGCCATGAGAGTGACGGCGGGCAAAGATCACGAAATAGACAAGGGCATTTATCGTCAGTGGCCGTTTTAGCCGCCCCTCGCAAGAGGCCGGAGGGAAAGCATCGAATTACGGGCCTGACTGGGTCAGAGCAATACGAAGGGGGAACGGGGCTTATAGAAACGAAACACAACGAAATCCAAGAAAGCAGGAAAAGTGCACTTATCTCCCACACTTCGCCAGTGTCAGTTCCTTCCCCACACCTCCTTCTGCCCCCTCTCCAAACTGAACGCATCAGCCAAAGCCCTGGACCAGCTTCACCCTCACCCCTAGCACATTCTCTCCTCTCACCTCGCATATCCAGCCCTACCCGAGATGGCTTCGTCGCCCCTCCACAGCCACCTCCCTTCTTCTCACCTCGCCTTACTACTCCTGCGCAGGACGGTTGCGCCGACCGGGGTCTTGTGGCAGTTGCCCCCTCAGTCCCACCGCCGGTTCAGGATATCCTACCGGCAGGCCGACGTGGCAGGGGCAACTTTCCACCACGCGGAGCTACCTTCGATCGCAGGCGGAGTCTTGACACTGGAGAAATTCCTGTATCTTCATTCCTTGGGAGCCTAGACACCTATTACGCCAAGGGCGATCCTACTTCGAAGGAAACAATTGGGAGCAAACGTGGGAAAGCTCCGGAGACCAGGAACCGGCGAAATAACGGGGGCTATCGCAAGCCGGGGCCCAGGACGAACGGACACAAATCAGTTCCTGACACGCCGGCTACCATCACGCTCAGGAGAGCGAGTATGATAGCTGGGGGTAAAAAGGTGAGCGTTGGTGATGCACATGAAATGTCGCGTAATAGACAAGACGACCTCCAGGATAGCATGTATGCCCCTCTTGCGGGGAGAAGTAGCAGCTACAGAACCCAGAGCCCTCTAACTAGCTTTAACAGGGGTGCCGAAGAGGCCCTTAACAAACGTCCGCCTTTTCAACTCTCACTGAGTGGCGCCCTTGCGCTGAAAATGGTGGGCGACCATTATCGCCCAGGTCCTAATGACTTGGCCCTGCGGAGACGAGCTAGTGGTTTGTTGGAGCGATATCCCCTAGCTGACCGCAGCAGGTTTGCTGAACCGGTTACAACGTTCACTACATCCCGTCAGGCAAACGGTCTTACGGCTAGGGGACAAGATGCACCAAGCAACGAGATACGGGTTTCAAGTACCACAATCCAAAACGTTCAATCAAGCTCTAGTATATATGAGGTTATTTGGAAGGACGACTATACCCCTAGTGATTTTAGGGTGGAGAAGAGAGATAAGGCGCGGGGTACTCCGACGACGGATAACCAAACGGATAGCAGCGAGACCTATCGTAGTGACAGCTCTTGGTCAGTGGTGTCTTTGGGTTCTCTAGGTAGGGGTTCCAAGGGGCCTAGAGGGGTCGCCGGTTGGTCTTTGACCGGTAACTCGAGACGTGATAGTTTCGGGACCTGCGTTCAATTTAGGTTTGAATCCAAGAGCAATACTGTCCGCCATCATACAGACGAGAGCATCGCTAGTTCAGCAACGAACGGAGATCCTATGGCATTTATGGAATCATTTCCCTCGCTCCCAGAGCGGAAAAGCACTCTAGAATGGAGAACACCTAAAATAGGTGACATCTTTGACGCAGGAGTGGGAGACGACGTCGGCCTGCACAACCACGCTACCCCGGCAGGGGTTGAAGCTGAGCATGCGTTGGACCAGCTCCCGGGAGATAGAGATGCTCATATTGGTCTTTCAGTCTCAGAACCCCTAGAGTCGGCTCATAGCTCGGATCGGGGTCACAGAAGTTCTGTAATACCACATCCATGCGCCCGACCGCGAATGGCAGGAGAATCAAAGGTGGGTTTCGCTTTAGGAATATCCACAGGACTTCGAAGGATAAGGTCAAATAGCTCGTCTGCGTCGCTAAGAGCCCCAGCCTCTATCTCGCGGTCCCTGTCTACTAGCAGGATCCAGTATTTGAAGGATGAAACCAGCGAGGTTGTTCCAACATGTCTCCCGGCTGGTGTTTCTGTTAGCCCTGCCGTCGGCTTCCCAAGGTCGATCAGAAGCTCCTCCCGCGTTTCCGGCAGCTCCACGCCACCGGGAATTGACGCCGAAGCCCAGAGCTAGGTCACCAGAGCTTACGGAGTACATGGGGAGTATACCACGATCTCTAGCTCCGGTGTCGGCTGTAGCAACGGTAGTATAAATAGGTTAGAGGAATAAAAGGCCCACGGTCTGAGAGGCAATGGGCATAGTACCCGTGTCAAGCGAGAACCGCCAATAAAGAAAGGCTTTCGGGCATTGGAGAAGGACCGCCGTGAATTTTGATAGTTGAGTATCCGTGCTGAACTCTGTACAGAGCGCGGTGCAGATAAGCGCTTGTGGCTGTGTAAGCTCACGGGACTTTCTGTAAGCGCTGACCGCGCACTTCCCGGCCATCGTCAATAAAGCCGCCAGGGACAAATGGACCGCCGAGAGGGCCACGACCCTCTCTCTTACTGTCGCCTACACATTTCACCTCTCAATCCATCGCTACTAAAAGTCCTTCTGCCGCCTTCAGTGCTTCCATTGGTAAGGAACGTGTCTTACCACACTCTAGAAACCTTTCCCGAGAAGAATTACGGCTTTGTCGATCTCCCAGTGATGGAGGCTGGGAAAGTGCGGAAGAAGCTCAACGGTACAATATTCAAGGGCACCAAGATGCGTGTCGAGGAGGCCCGTCCACAGAAGACATTCCCAGCTTCAACGCCTGGCGACGACGCCGCAATAGCCGACGAAGGGGATACTAGCGGAAGGCTGCCAAAGAGACAGAGGCGAGATGAAGGGGTTATTCCCGGCTTCGAGATGCCCAATGGCCGGAGGGTGCAGCGCGGATGGACAAGGCCAGCGTCTTTAATAATAAATCCGGGCATGACAAAACAGAAACAGCAAGCCCAGACATCTAGCTATACCGCGACATCAGAGTGCCTCTTTCGCACTACCTTACCTAGAAATGTGGCGTCTCTAAGCACTCCGTCGCTTGTTGCCAGTACCAAGGCGAGGATGGGTGAGAGGAAAGTGAAGGATGTGGCTGGGAGGGAGACCGTCGTACACGAGTTCTCCAGCACGACAAAGTTCTCTAGCTTTCTGCGCGAAAACACTGTACCGAAGACCGGAAAGGTGGTCTTTGAATTTGTCGAAGGTAAGGGGTGGGTAGATGATGAGGGGAATGTGATTGAGGCAATTAAGGAGGCTAAGTCAAAGGATGGGGAACGGGGTAATCTGGGCATTGACGACAGCTCGCAAGCTAATCTGGTGGTGGAAATGGACTCAGACACACAAGGAATTGGACCCGACTCAGAGAGCTCGGAAAGTGCAGAAAGCGCGGAAAGCGACGACAGCGTTTCGTCGGGCGGTGGTGACTCTACATGCTCGACCCCAGGAATCGACGAGGCTGCTGGAAGCTCTAGGGGTGAATATTCAGCGCCACAAATACACCACTTGCCCCCGGAAAGGCCAACAATATCTCAGCCTACCTCGGCCGGCTCAGTTCCCAGCCTCTCCCTCTCTATCCCCACGACAACGACTTCGCCCGTCTCAACTGTATCGGGCGTACCTAGTCTGAGTATCCAGATCCCAACAAACACCCCCCGAAAGAAGCTCCACCCGCTGGAAGCCGTCTTCAAACATCCAAGCACTATGGACACGCCCGTTGTCAAGTCATCAGTCGAACCTACAACTCCCTTCACTTTTTTTGGGCCTGACGCAGAAGACGAGTACCCCCCCAATTCGGCGGTCCAAACCCCGTTCTCCCGGAGAGATACGTATCACAGGGGAATTAGGAGTGCGGCCCCTACCCCTGATACGGCTGCCCCGTGGAAGAGGCTACCGATTCTTTGGCCGAATGGCATCCACGGGGAAGACGATGATGAGATGACAGGAGATGAGGAGGGAGGCTCGAGCGACGATACTAACATACCGCCTCAGGCATTGCCGGACGATAGCGGCCCCGCTACCGCCGCCGGCCCAAATTTGGGTGACTGGAATAGTCTCGCCATGCCCTCCGATCCCTCATCCCTGGTATCGCTTCCCAAGGACGAAAAGGTAGACGAAAAGGGCTTCGAGGAGCTATTCTACGAGTCCAGAGGCGAAATGAACCGAGCATGGAAGAGAAGGAGACGTGAAATGGGCAAGGAGAAGCGGAAAAGGGAGAACAAGGGAAGGGGATAGGAACGCAGGTTGATACGCGTTTCACACGAAAAGGGAGATCTCTTTTTTCCATCCTTCCCTATCTTTCCAGGACAAGGTGTGATTACGTGTTCTCCTGGTTTTGAAGAAAATTATTTTCTTTTTTTTTTTAATGCTCGGAACTTATCAGAGGGGTTCTTAAAAAAAAAATATCCTTCCAAAGAAACAAACTTCTTCCCCTCCTCTCTCTCCCCCTCTCATTATGCATATTTTAATAAAACCACATCCACCCCCCCCCCCACCCAGGAAACTTTCAAATCCAAAAATTATGACTGCCCCCACTCTCCCTCTTTCTATTTTGGTTTCCCCCCTCCCTCCCCTCCTACTCACAGAGCATGCCGCAGAGTTGATCCCGTTATCCCATGCATGTATGACGTGAGTGTGAGTGTGAGTGTGACCGTGAGTCCCCCCGAAGAAGAAAAAGGGCTGAAAGGACTGTTGGGGTTTTCTTTTCTTCAAAACTACCCAATCCTTACAAGCAAGAACAAATGAAGCCACATCCTTCTCTGGTGATATTTTGGGGGAGTTTTTTTTTTTTTTCGAGGTCCTTTTGGCTTGTGAAGGGGGTTGGGGGGAGAGGGAGAGAGGGGTGAGGGGTGTGAATCCTTGAACTAGGTAGGCTGGGCTTGAGTGGGCTTTCTGTTCCGTTTTTGTTCCCTGGCTCACGTTGCCTTTCGGATTTCTTTGGTGGGGTTTCCTCCCCGGTGAAATAGAGGGAGGAGAAGAGAAACGAAATGGTGAAGAGAAGAAAAGAAGAAAGAAAAAAACAAATTGTTGATAACCTAGGCATCCGTCTCTCTCTACGCCGTTCTGTCTATATCGCCCTTGCTGTTTGGACATTTGGAACGGCGTTTCCGTCTGTCGCTGTTCTCTCAGTCTCGGGGGTACTCGATTCATACCACGAATTACCCCGTATATCCACAAAATTCCCCACAAAAGACGCTACATGGTCCACCCATAACTTGACACCGACATCCATCCCCCGCTCCTGAAACCGGTGATAGCTTGCAAAGTCCTCCTCACCCAGTGGGCTTGCTCGTCGCGAACTAATACTGCCATGATCCCGCGAGCGGCGGTTCATGATCTGGAGCTCGATGTTTTGCTGCACCAGCTCATCCACATCGGCATTGAGGCGGATGATTGTAGATTGTGTGGCCAGTCGGCGTAGTCTTCGCCGCTGATGCAGGAAGATACAAGTTGTGCATGTGGCGATAATACTGAAGGAGAGCGAGAGGACACACCAGATGATGTGGAAGGGTTTGGGGCCGGGGCCACGGAAGTCTTGAACTAGGTAAACGGTGGCGACGCAAGATGAAGCTATGAAGAGCTGGAGGGAGAAGGTGGAGACCCATAGGTGGATGCGGTTCCTGCGGGCGTCGGGTTCTCTGGCTTTGTCGCTTCCAACATCTGTGGGTTCGGGGGTCCAGACACGAGTATCACTCAGTCGGCGACGGCGAGAGAGGGCCCGTGAGAGGCCGTTGGAGGAGGCGCCACGGGATGTCGCCCTGGGGCCTATCGTCGTCATAGCTACCCAGCTGACGTTTGAGCTAGTAGATGCGTTATGGAAAGGAGTGCCGCCAGATTGTGACGTGAAGAATTGTTGGGCAAGTCGATATTACTGAAAAGACCGTGTAATATTATGATGCACACTGAGAATACCAGCTTGTGTTCAGCACTCCCCCTTCTCTTGTGTACGAATGTGATTGGGAAGAGTAGAGTGAGCTGGGAGTTTGTTAGATGGACGCTGGGTGATGTCAATTGGAGAGTCTGGAGATGTGTGGACATGCCAAAAGTGAATACCAATCGCATCATGTTGATCCTCTTACACCCCCCGGACAAAGAAGAAGAAGAACAAGAAGAAGAAAGAGGACGGGGTTATAATCAGACATACCGATCCTTTCTTTCTTTGCAGCAAAAGAGGGCCTCTGTCATATCGCAGAGTTTTATCCCTCCAGTTAGAGGACTTCACAACCACAAACAGTTAACAACCCACAACTTCCGATAACATAAACACCAGCCCCCCCCCGCCCCCCAACAATCAAACACTCAAACCCTCATTGAAACCACTACCCCATCTATTCACATCTATACGCGCACTACCAGCCTGTAATTAGACGCCCCCTCACCTGTACGCACAAGTATACATACATACACACACATAAAAACAAACAAAGAACCACCCATTAACACTCCGCCCCTGGTTCTCGTAGTCGGAAAACCCCCCTGGTTACCCTACAAGATGCGGTATCTAGCCTACAAACAAAGGAATAAACCAAACCATACCTTAGCTGGGGGTTTATGCGCAGAGGATTGACAATTCCCTTCCATTGCCACTGCCGTCTTCCACTCTCTCTAGGTATTGTGGAGGCAGGCAGCTAGCCGGGTTGCTTGGCGCGGGTAACTTACCTACCTCGCTGCCGCTCTTTTTTCCGTAGAATAGGCATCACGAACGAGAGCATTGAGCCTACTACCCACCGGCCCCGATACTCTCCACAGTATTTGCAAAAATTTGAGTATTCCAGTGGTTGATACATATATTAAGGGCATTTTTCATACCCTGCAGGATGCGATTCTAGCATGGGACAGAGAGCTAATGTTGCTGAATGTCCCCTCCGCCACCGCACCCATCGCACCGCACCCACCGTACCCATCGTGCTCGTCGTTTGAATGTGTCGTATCCACCAAACGCAACGATCAGCACATGCGGCCATCATACCAAGGGCGTCTGACACTGACAGAACGGAGGCATGGCCGAGAGAAGCTAAAGCACCGGCCGCTGTGGCGGGCGAGATTGGGCAGAGCATGGAACGCAGCCAATGGACATCCGCCACTCCACATCACTGCGATGCACCGAGGATGCACTTACTCCGTGCTAGTGGATGTACTCTGCACAGGCACACAAGTACCATGTAAGGTCTGGCGGGGGGTGACCCCAGAACCGGCGAGGGCGATGCTACACCCTGCGCACTGCTTTCAGCATAGTGCAACGTTGCAATCGAATAGATCGTCGGGCGGTGGATGGGCCGCAGATCGAGCGGCCAAGACTAGGACTGGAAATAGGCCGGGTGTGAGCATCAAACCTCCCACTCATGGCTCGCACTCTCCAGACGGGGTGGCACAATGTGCGACCAGTCCACCAGTCGGCCAGTCCACCAGTCGGCCAGTCCACCAATCCATCAACCCATCTCCGCGTGCGCGGGACGCAGCTGCAGGCACCACCCTAGCGTGAAGCCCGCATGAAGCCAGTCCGCTTGTGCGCAGAAATCAATTGTCCTGGAAAAAGCAGCCGCTGCGGCAGAAGTGGGAAGAAAAGAAAAGGTCACTCACTGGCTGCAAGGTGGAGGAGAGTGGCGCACTTCTCTCGAGAGCTCTCTTGACTTGCATCAACCTCGCATTGCAACCAGTGCCTCAGATCGGGCTACACTGCCTGGCAACAATTCCTGCTGTCGCGTGCAACTGCTGGAAAAGAGGAAGAAAAAACAAAAAAAGACCGCGAGATCTGGGCGAGATCGATCTTCCCCGCATTGCGTGGGTGCAGAGAAGTTTACTTATTCACACTAATGTCCCAGTCTCGCCAAAACATATCGTCGCTGTTGTTGCTCAGCAGTGAATGAGCCCACGCGTTTGTTGAAAGAAAACAAAACGCGCTGGGCCAGTGGAGCTCTAGACACTTCTCTTTCTTCCTCCACCCACCTCTTTCCTCCGTCCTTTCTACACCTCACACAGCCACCCTCTTTTCTGCACGCATCTTCACCAACACCACAACTCCTTCATCTTGTCTCCTGTCTGTGGGCAGTTACTGCATCCTCTACATCCTCCGCATTCTCTGCACCTCTCTGAATCCTCGTGTCTTTTCTCCACACTCATTTGCAATGGTGGATCTTGAAAAGTCTGCCGATTACACTGAGGCGGGTGTGAGGTCTCGCCCTCCGCGTGTCCACGACAAAGAGCCTGCTGTTCCTAGGCCTACTAGCTGGATGTACAAGCGAGCCCATGTTGGACCTGTTTCCTTGCCGTGGTATGCATCTCCAATGGCGCAGTTGCTCATTGTGAGCTTTGTGTGCTTCCTTTGCCCAGGCATGTTCAACGCCCTGAGTGGCCTCGGTGGGGGTGGCATGGTCAACCCAGATGTAAACAACTCCGCGAATGTGGCTCTTTACAGCACATTTGCTACAGTTGCGTTTTTTGCCGGAACTATAGCAAACCGTCTAGGCATCAAACTTACTCTCTCCCTCGGTGGACTTGGTTACTGCATTTATGCGTCTTCCCTACTCTGCTACGATCACACCAACAATGCTGGCTTTGTTATCTTTTCCGGTGCACTTTTGGGAGTCTGTGCTGCCTTGCTTTGGACGGCGCAAGGTGCTATCATGATGAGTTATCCCCCTGAAGACACCAAGGGTCGTTACATCTCTATCTTCTGGATGATCTTCAATCTCGGCGCTGTGCTCGGTAGTTTGGTAAGCTTACTTATCCTTCTAGTATTCCTCTTTAATATTGATACAGTATCACCCGCTAATATGAATCATAGATTCCTCTCGGGCAGAATCTTAACAACAGTGGAAACAAGGTTGGCGATGGCACTTATGTCGCCTTCATCATTCTCATGTTCCTCGGTGCTGTCCTTGCACTTTTCCTTGTTGACTCCAAGAACGTCATTCGCAATGATGGCTCCAAAGTTATTGTCATGAAACATCCCACATGGCGTACTGAGATTCACGGTCTCTATGAGGTACTGCGCAATGACACCTACATCGTGGCTCTATTCCCAATGTTCTTCGTGTCCAACTGGTTTTACTCCGTTAGTGATCTCTCTCCCCCAATCACATGACTTGTCTAACACCCTCCATCACAGTATCAATTCAATGATGTCAACTTGGCCCGATTCAACATTAGAACTCGTGCCCTGAACAACGTTCTCTACTGGCTTTCTCAGATCTTGGGTGCATGGACCTTCGGATACGCGCTTGACGTCCAAATCATGTCTCGTAGCGCTCGTGCCAAAGTCGTCTTGGTCGTCTTGTTCATTATCACTATGGGCATCTGGGGTGGTGGACTTGCTTTTCAAAAGCCCTACACACGTGCAACAGTTCTTGCTGATGGCTATGTCAAGCTGGACTGGACTTCTGACGGCTACGCTGGTCCTCTTGTTCTCTACATGCTTTACGGGTTCTTTGATGCCGCTTGGCAGACGACTGTATACTGGTAAGTTATTTTCCTTCCGCTCAATCAGGTAACTTATCGACAGACTGACATGCGCTGTTACCTCCAGGTTCATGGGTGCTCTTACGAACAATGGCCGAAAGACAGCTTTCTTTGCTGGCTTCTACAAGGCAATTCAATCTTCAGGTTCTGCTATCATGTACCGCCTCGATACGCTTAAGCTCCCCTATCTCAACCTCTTCGCCTCCTGTTGGGCTCTCCTTGCCGGTTCACTCGTGATCGCTTCACCAGTCATTATCTGGAAGATCAAGGATCACATATCCCTTGAAGAGGATCTCAAGTTCTCTGACGAGACTGAGGAGGATGTTGTCGCTACGGCGGCTGGTTTTGACCAGAAGACTGAGGGGGTTTAGAGGGTTCGTTTCTAAACTTCCCTGCGCCCGTGTTTTTAATCTGAAGTGCGATTTGCCATGCGGGTTGATCCGAGGGTTTTCCTTCCTATTGCCAAGGAGGAAATGAATCTGCCTAGTCTTAAGAAAAGTTGTTCTCTTCTTCTTATCACTAGTTTCAGAGACGGTTCAGTGTTGCTTGATGCATTTCGTTTTTCTCGATACCCTAATGACCTGTTTCTTCTACATAATTACAAAAAACGGCTTCTAGCTTAAGTTTTCTCATGTTTTACAAATGGTGCAACCCCGATCTAATCGGGAGCGAGATCAATACAAAATTGAAACTGTCTTCTCCACTGGATGAACAAAAAGAAACTACGGTACCTAGCGAAGATGTAATGTTAATTTTCTTGATCCCGATCAGCTTAGTTTCCAAACCACCACCCCCCAACGCACCCACCCCATCGAGGAGCCCGATGCTACCATGCCAGCGTTACAAAATTAGTTTTGAGGTCCCAAGCTTCACTCAGTGAACAACAACACCCTGCTCTAGTAAACCAACAGTAAAGAGAAAGGAATATCCTATGCGTTACTTCTGCCCGATCCCGTAAGGAAGCTATAATAGGAGCGAGAGGAGTTGTGGGAAATGCCTCCAAATAAATACAGCAGCCAAAATCCTCCCCTTTTTGGATGCAAAGTCACTAAGGAACTGTTTTAATATATATGTAATATATACAAGAACATTTGAAAAAATTGAACATAAATTGGAAATTGAAGATTAAAGCAACTAACTATCCTGCGAACAACAACATCACACCAGGCAGACACTAACTATAGTGCTTGAGGGTTTATTTTTTGGATTTTATTTTTATGTGTTTGCTGTTATTATTTCTTTCTTACTTTTTTTTTTTTTTTTTTTTCGGATGCCATCTTCTGGTTTCCAAGTGGGATTCGGGGCTTTTAGTTTGTGTTGAGTTTTTTTTTTTTTTATAAATAAATAAGGATAAGTCGGGAGGGCGGCGGCGGAGGAAATTTCGTCTTTAATGGCTGAGGGCAGGGGATTAGTGGGCGAATATGTCTGGTTTTGCGATTGGGAGTGATTGGTCCTATGTGTATGCAAGTAATGGGAAAACGTATAGTACATACATCATCAGATCACTACGCTTTTTGTTGCAAGCCAGCGCGTGTACAGCTGGATAAAAAAAGTAAAGACATGATTTCTAGAAATAGGGAAACTATATCACCTGAAAAGACACCATGAAACGCCTAGGTGAGGAAAATGATTGAGGTGGGGAAGATACTGAAGAACAGCCACCCGGGACCGCCCGCACATGACGCCACTTCATTCATTTCCATGCATGCAGCTTAACGTCAGTTATCCTTTCAACTTTAGTCTATGTGTAAAGGCTTCAGGCTCGTGAAACGTAGAAGAGCAATCCTCATTAGGGCAGACACCCCGCCGCAACCGCTGAGCCTAAGATAGTGCTGTCCAGCGCTGGTTCTAGGGATATAGCTCTCGTACTGGCACCGCTATTTATTGTCAGAGCGTCAAGCCAATTCTGCACCATGGTTTGAAAGCCGGGATATTTCTCCACAACGCTGCCGTTGCATCCGACACTGACATGGGGAACTGTGGTCGGGGAAAAGTACTCGGCAGATAAGCGGAGAGACCAGAGGGCATGGATGGCTGTGGCTAGGTAGGCAGCGGCGCGGTGGGATACGGCAGATATTATGCGGCGGATGTGTTTGAGGTCGGTGGGGGTTGGGCTCGTTTTGAGAGAATACTTGGATAGTAAGGCACCGAGGCCATGGATATGGGCTGGTGTGTCATCGCTGCCAAACGTTAGGGGGTGAATAAACTACATGCGAAGGCATGGCTTCGATAATGGCGGGGATGCTTACGATTCAATGGTGCCGATAGTTAAGGTATCGAGGGAGTATGGCTCAGAAAGCCCCTCAGGCATCTCTCCGCTGAACAAACCAGCTGTCTGGACAGCCTCAACAAGGATCAACCTGACAATCTCACCAAGGTATCCGCCGCTAATGAGTTGCTCAAATGGCTGGAAGTCCGGCAGCCGGTGTTTGTCATTCAACGCATCGTCCCAGGGAGTTGTGGGGAAGATGCCCTTGCCGAACATGCTGAGTTCGGTATTAACAAGGACGTGGGTGGCCTTTTCGTGCCAACTGGAGGGGCGGATACCAAACTTCCTGGGGCCGAGAATTGTCACGGGTAGATGGATAGCTGCATTGCAGCCGGTACCGAGAATAATGGCGAAGCGGGTTGAAGCATCGAGATAAGCGCGCGCAAGGAGGGTCGCGGTTGAATCGTTGATAATGGCATCTATTCGCACGTTTACGTTCTGGGTATCACATTAGCGAAGTGAACATATGGGCTATCAGCTGTGGGAGCTCTAAAGGCCAGACTAACTCTTCGTTGACACGCTCCCATGACGAGCTCTCCCAGATCTCTTCCAAGAACGCCATCGGCGGCATGGAAGCCTTTTCCCATCTCAAGCAGAGTACCGCTCCGAATGGATGTCTGCCTAGGGAGGCGTTTCAGGTGAGTACGGGCTCAATTGCTATCGTTGCAAGTGCTTGAGAGAATGTGAAACTTACTCCACGGGGAATGACCAAGTTAGACCTATCGGTAGTGGGGCGTCATTGCTATGTATGTGTTTGCCCTCCTCAAGCATTTCTGAAATCCTGGCGGCTACCCAGTCAAAGAAAGCATCGCCTTTGAGGGCTCTAGTCGAGCCGTCAATCCTCCAAGATCGCATCTCCAATATGCGCATTGGCTCGATAACAGACTGTCTTCCGCAAAGCTCCACCAGCGCAACACGCAGCGTCGAACCGCCGACGTCTAGTGCTAAAACAGTCCCCTTCTCGTTGCCGCTAGGCAGGGTGTGATTGTAGGAAGGAAGCATGCAGGCGGAGCTGTCTTGAAGTCGTTTTCTGAACTGCACTTGAAGCTGATTGGACATGGCAAGCAGTGTTGGCGGGTGTAGTGGGGCCTCGAAGAGCCTTGTAACTTCACGCACGAAGTCCTCCATAGTCCGACCGTGTTTTAGCAGGATACTGTCACGCAATTGCTGCTGCTGCTGCTTGGGCGGCGTAGATTTTGGAAGGAAAGCGTGGAGTAGGAAGGGAAGTTTGAGCAGCATCTCGAAGGCGTTGAGGAAAACCCTTCTAAGGTCGACCATGGAAAGTAATGAGCAAGTCATTCACTCTAGTTTTTCTTCCCTTTTGTATTTTTTTCTTGGCTAGCGGATGAATTATCAATCGGTTAGCTATGAGGCATAGGACGTGCCGCGGAAAAGGTGGAAGGTTTAGTGTTCCTCAGTCCTTAAGAAGTGCGGTACAGTACGAGAGGTTGTGGGGGAGGGAGAGTTATGACCCAATGAATGTCGTGACCATATCCGTCTCGAGAAATCCAGATTCAACGGTGGAGCAGGTGCAGTGTCCCCAATCAAACCTCAGTCGGGCAAAAGTCCAGGGTCGCAAGAGTAGAGGCATGGTATTCGTGATCGGGCGCGCGATATGAGCGACAGAGCAGTCAGGTTGAGCAGTGAGGTAACATTCACAGCAACACATAAGCATTTCTGAGGGGTTGAAGGGGGAAGGGAAGTGCGGATGGTCGTTTCGAACGACGTCGCGTCGTCGATGTAACCCAGTGGAGGTGCCGCCCTAACTGGGCGGGGGCCCAGCTTGTACCTACAGTTATACATAGTACAGTGCCCTACCGCTGATTACTAGATAACAACCGCCCTAGTCCGTCCCTATCCCTATCCTGTTCCATCCTGTCCCGCATCTGCTCCCATCTATTTACAGAATGGTCCCCGATCCCACCGTGAACCAAAACTGGTCCAGACACATCGAGTCACCGCACACTGATCCACGGCAGAGCGAATACCCAGTGCCCTCCCAGAGCCGTGATTCCACCACCGTAGGGGACTGGAACACTAGGATAAACCCAACCGACAGCTGGTCGCCTCCATCTAGTCTCTGCGCATTGCTTATTCCCCTTTGTGTGTGGGAGCAGTGCCGCTCGATTCTTTCAAGATACTAAACGTCCACGCTTTCTCACCGGCGAATTTTAGTTTTAGGTTGCCGGATTGAGCAGACAGGCTTGTGGGATAGGCACTCTACGAGCAAAAGGATTTCCGTATGATGTAACAGTTCACCGTCGGTGAAGCGGATATAGTTGAGGTGTAGATTCTCTTCCTCTTCATTCCTCCACCTACACTTTACTCTTCTGTTTCATCCTCTCGAAATTGCGTTGTAGTCAAAAAAAAAAGATTTCATCAACACGTCATCAATCACCAATATACGGCAAAGACCTGAGATGCCCGAGAACTCCGACCGAATTTCCTGCCTCCCGTTCTGACCCCGCCTTGAATGATGGCCTCAAAAGAGCTGCCAGAAGAAATTTTGATTAAATGGGAGATCGCGGGGGAGGACAATGTGTAAATTAGTGTACATCGCATGCGACCCCAGAGATCAGAATGAATGGTTTAAGATCTGCCAGTCAATAATCTGTTCAACCCGCTATGACTGGTCTTCTGAGAAGTAGCGTTTCGATCTATTCTTGGCCGCCTGCGCCTTGGGGTCAGGAGGGAGGTTTGTGTGGTGCACGACATGGGGCCGGTAAACTGCATCGACTGGCGGCATCCAGTCGTCCAACCCGAGCGGGAAGTACTCGTAGAGTAAATCTGCACTCTCATCCGGACTGCTGACAAACTTGGAACAGAAGGATGTTCGGTGTGTGGTGAGCCTCGAAATTCGAGGTGCTTTGGAGACTGTACCTGTGTGAGAGGATGAGGATGCTATTTCTTTTTTTGGAACCTCGTCTTCGGTCAATGATAGATTGATCGGCGCGGGAGGAAGCTGTTGTGCAGGGTGCCCAGATAGCCGGGAAACCTCTGGGCTCGACCGTGCATAACCTGGTGACGGTCGGGCATGGAATTGGTGATTAACTGGGTAAGAAGCAGCAGGAAACGCGGATTGGGGAGCCGTTTGGTTTGACGGAAGCTTCACCCAGTCGAGGAAATTCGGTGATAATTGAAAGTCGTTGCGGTCATACTGGAATGGTATTTGTGCGACCTCTGGGTTATTTATTTTCTCAATGTTCGCACTTTGTGGGGCTGGCCCCCCAGCTGATGTCCGAGAGGGTCCAACACCAGCATTGATCGATTTTCGTGAAGATGGACCACCACCACTGATGGGGAAGTCCTTTCGAGACTGGAAGTTCCTTGGGCTTCGACCCCGAACAATGATTGCCCCTGACTGTGCCTCGCATACGGAAATCTTGCCACCGGTGGAAAGCGTTGCAATAACCCTAAGTTTTACAACGAAATGTTGCTGCAGCTCCTTTCGCCTGCCGTTGTTTGCAGTCGCCGTTCTAAATTGCAATCGTTTCCAAGCGATAGGGAAAGAAACATACTCCGCATCGGTTTCCTGGTTTGCCATCAGATCTAGAGGAAGGGAAGGGGGTTCCTTTTCGGTCTTGTCTTCCACGGCTGCTGAGTTCGAAGCAGGCGTCTTCCATGGCACGGATATGATCTTGACAGGGTTACCTTCGACTGATTCGGTTGCTGATATAGAGAGCTCCTGGGCGACTATTGGTATCCTGTCTCCCTGTTCGGTGAGGATGTATCGCAGACCACGTGGCATTGTAATTGAACCGGAAATTTGGAAGAGATTCCGACGGTAACATGTCAGCTCTGTTGGGGGAATTGCTGCTTCTCCAGCTGCTGCCCACGGCGACTCTGCTAGAAAGAACATGCCGTGTAGCTGTGCAGATAATGAGAAGGTTATCCGTCTTCCAGAGTAATCTAGGAGTGTGTAATCGTAGACCGGTAGATTGAAACTGAGGAGCTTGTTGTCGCGTTCCATGGAGGGAATCTCGACTCCATTTTGTTCGGGTACCGAGGGCTCAAAAGAGCTCAAGGCATCAGAGAACGGGTCGTCAAAGGTACTCGAATACCGCTTGAGCTGCGGGTGGTGTACTGTTGACGGCGCAAACGGTGCATCCTCGCTTCTGCAGAGTCATTAGCCCAACATTTCGCTGGTGAGAACGACTGCCGGCTGGAATCAACGTCAGGAGTGGAGAACGCAGAGCTTACCCTACGAAGGTCTCGTTGTCGTAGTTCGAGGAGTGGTCCGGCACATCCCCCATCGGCATCATTGCAGACATCGGGTCGGAGGTCGTTGCGGACGCCAGCGCGAGTGGACTCGCTAAGTACGACATGGTCAGAGTATCGAAGCCTTCCATGGTTCATTCAGAGAATGGGGGACTGGCAGCAGCAGGAGCGGTGGCTGGTTTCTGCAGTTGCGCAATCATAAGGGGGCCCGGACGGTCTCGACAATTGATGGAGGGCTGACGATGACTTTTCGGTGCGGTGGTGAGTACCCGGCGAGGGAGACGGGCGCTGTGTGGCTGTTATCTCACAGCGCAAGGGCTTCCGCAGTGCAGCATTCATTGGCTTGGCGGCGCTGAAGGGCCACAACGCAGCCAGTCCAGCAGCCGAAGGCTTGGGCACAGCTGCGCAGCCCAATCACCCTCCGGCCGCTCCTGTCAATCAGCTCGCAGCTTCCATGTCGGTATCATGTTCCGCACATCACACACCGGCCAGCCCGTTGAGCAGCCTACTACGGAGCTAGGATGGGTACGCAGCAATCTACTCTATGTGCCGACACACAACGCTATACGGATATAATGAGATGTAGACAATGCGCGCAAGCCAGGCATGCGAAGGAGCTGCCAGAACCAGCGCAAATGAGTGGGCTTTGCAGCCAAGGTTCTCTGGCCGGAAAATTGTGGTGTCCCACCTTCCAGAAAATTACCCAATCAGGTCTGCGACCTACGATGGGGGAACCATGGTCCAAGTCGCTGCGTCACATGTCACCTCTTCAAAGCTGTGCAAGACACTGAACCCCATCGCCGACAAGCTGTCAAAGTTTCCGTCTCCATCGATCTACGCTCCCGTTAGTAATTGCAGCAGTGATGCCCACAGCCGAGACAGAAACTCACATAATCCAAAACACACGCGTTGGACCCTTGTTGCTTTATTTGCCGTATCCCAAGTAATATCAAGCCCTGGAGCAGTGTCGAGTACTCACCGACAGACGGGGAGATGACTGGCGATGATATACCCCCACATGCCTCATTCGTATCCTTCAAGGCTGGCACAAAATCGGCTAACGCTGACTCGCCGTTGTATAGTACAACGCTTCCAACTATTGTACCATCTTCTGGCCGTTTGGCACGGATGATCCCGCATGATGTGTGATCTGCTAGCGCTAGCTTGTAGACCTCTACTACGCCTTGTCGAGAATTCGTTTTGATGTGATCCAGAATAGTGTCACCGTATTGCCATCCGTAGATTAGATCAAACTCAACCCCCGCACCTTGCAGGCTCTTAGCGAGGCCTTCCGGAGGGGACCAAGTCGATAAGTTTCTAGCAACCATGCTGCATACGGGTCGAGATGAAGCCGTGTTCCATCCCATATTCGCAAACCACTGCCTCAGTCTTTTCCTCTCAGCTCCGTTGCCCGTGGGAATTCCCAAAAATATACTCGGCAATCTCGACCCAAGCTGAAACCGTTTGATTCCTTCCCGCGGTAGTAGTGTACGGATAGCGCGGTTGTGGAGGGAGTGCCCAATTGAAAGTTTCCGTCTCGTCGGCTCAACGAACAGTGACCCAATGACACCGGTTCCCGTACTTTTGAAGAAATACGTAGAGCAAAAGCCGTATAATGCCTGTGTGCTGCTATTTCGAACAACGAAATGTGCTTCCTCGACATCCGGGTTGTGAAGTAAGAAGGAGTTTGACGAAGAACCTGAGAGCTCTGAACGATATCCTGGTGGCGACCCTTCTATTACGGTCTTTATTAGAGCATCTAGTGCATTAGAGTCTCGCTCCTCTTGCCAATTCTCCACTAGCCAATGCTGTCTTGACTGATTAAGTTTCTGACTCTGACTAATAGAACCAGGGAGTGTCCCCCGCGGCTGCAATTCCCCGTAGAGTATCTTGACTAGAGCATTCAGAGCCGTTTCGGTGAAGTCGTATGTGCAAATATACGTCCCTATAGACTGATCCATAGCAAAATCATAGGGAGAGCTAACCGAAACAACAACCAGGGGCTTTTCCCGTTTTTCACCGCCCGCAGAGAACTGCAAGTTGCAGATCATAGAAACATGTTTTGTAAATCCGTTTTGGTATAGGTTGCGGTTCGCATCAGCGGTGAGGACAATTATAGCACCGGCTCGGTTGATAAGGTTTTCGTGAAGTGGTCGCACTCCGTTAGCAGTGTAGGACGTGTGTAATACTCTACCGCTCCTTTGACGTGCTAAAGAACGACCGAGTTCTAGGAAGACACCCTCTCCACTCATGATCGACGCACTTCGTTCCCAGATCGCGGGTTCTGGCGAGGCTATACTAGCGGATTCTGTCAAAGCTTTTGATGCTGCGGATGCGGGTAGTGGCTTGACGAGAGGAGAAAGCATTAGTAGCTCTTCGTCGGGTTCGATGATGTTGGATAAGGGTAGTAAGTGGTTTCTATCTCTGACAACAGTTATTGAGTTATTGTACGCCTTAGTCGACAGGCTAGTATGCGAGGGCTGAAGAGCTGAAAGGCGCTCGATACCCGGGGGATTCAATGCTTTCTCCCAGGACGTGCATTTGGACTTCATTTCCAGTACACGTAGCAGCGATTGGCGGATTCGCTGCCGTGATATCATCCCATTTTCGACGCCAAGTTTAAGCCCAGCTATCGCCTCTTGCTGCACAGTGAATGAACGACAGAGCAGGACGATATCACATCCAGCCTTAACTGCCATGACCGTGCCTCCACCGACTCCAATATTATGGCTTAATGCCTCCATTTCCAGACACTCGGAAACAACAACCCCATCGAATCGAAGATCTTCTCGGAGCAAATCGTTCACAACTTGCTCGGAGAGGCAAGCGTGCATGACGTTCGTTCCTACAGATGACATCGCACATCCGCCAACCATCATGGCATCCAAGCCAGCAGCGATAGCATTTTTGAAGGGAATTAAGGCCGACAGCTGTAGCTGCTCGAACGTCTCTGTGATTATTGGGACGTCCATAGGCGATCCTAGAAATTCTAGGTTTCCGTAAGAAGGGAAATGTTTTCCACAGGTTGCGACTCCAGCCTCTTTGTAGCCCTTCATAAATGACACGCCGTACGAGGAGACTTCCTGGGGGTCATCCCCGGTTGTTCGCACGCCAAGTGGCTGATTGCGGGCGTTTGTCAATACATCGAGGACTGGGCCCATGATCCAATTGACTCCGACCGAAGACACCTCTTGAGCTGTGGCCCTGGCCACTTGGTATGCCAACTCGGTTGATCCTGTTGCGGCAAGACCCATTGCGCTCGGAAATTGGCGGATATAAATCTCGTCAAACAGGCTGTTGACGCCTCCATTTTCTTGATCGAGAGCGATAGCTAACGGTACTGGATGGCCTGCGTCGTGGGCAATCTTCTGCAGTTCATAAACTAGCCTCGTAGTGTCTTCCGCGGCTGAGAGAGGTCAGCACAAAAGGTCTCAATGACTCTGGCTCTCCTTGCCTTATTACATTTCAGGTTCTTTGCGGTCAGAAGGATAGATCCCAGGTGGTGTCCCTCAATCAATTTCCTTATTTGGGGGGTTACAGTTGTCCCATCAAACCCCATCATGAACAACTGGCCCATCTCTCTAATCCACGGACACGTGATTAGCTTAGGAGGCATAGAGCTTTAGCAGTGGGCCTACCTATCAAGGTCGTCCCAAATTGGGTCCAGCCCAGTGTCCTTGACGGCCATATTGGCTATTTGCGATCGATACGGACGAGGTTCGGTCGCGACGTCACAAGATCTTGTTCTATAACCCTGACTGCATGTAACGTTATTACCTGGAGCTAGCCCGCTGGGCAGTAGGAGGCAGGCAAGTCATTGGATACAGTCGACGTCGCATTGGCCTAATAAACGCAATGTCTATCTTCTCTCGACGGTCGTCTCCTCGGTGGCAGCACTACTCTGCGAAGCCTCATATCAAGCAGGGCGTCGCTGAAGCGACGTGTGCACGGGCCACTGCGATGGCTCACGTTGCATTGCCACTTTAGAAGACGCATCTACCACAAGGGCCATCCATCGTTCGTTGACTTATCCGATGGCAACGTTACATATAATCAATCCAACAAATGCCAGAATAAGTATCTGCCCTGCTGTGATGGGCGGATCGGTATCCTGGGTGGGTGTTGGGCAGAGACTCTTCCCAAGGGTGTGTATATCGGTGACTTGACCGTTTTCTTAAGAGATATATCTCGTACTGATACTAATCTTCCTACGCAGAGGTGTTTGACCTAGTAGCAAACGTCATTCCTTCCTCTATCTCTTCCCCCCTGCCCCTGTACTCCTGCTTTCTCTTTGACTCGCACACGCCATGTCTTTGGCTGTTCAAAGCGAACAGACGGCCGAAGACAGGGTCACTAAACTGACTAACTGTAGGCTAGTGAAAGACGATAGCCTGGTTGAGCAAGATCTCTGGATTAGCGCAACGTCTGGAAAGATCGTCTACGGGCAAGAGGCGTTCTATGGCCAGCACAAGGTGCCCGATGTGGTTGTTGACCTGGGGGGCCGTATCGTGGCGCCTGGCTTCATTGATGTACAGCTAAACGGTGCCCATGGCTTCGACTTCTCGGTCCTACCAAACGACATGGCTGATTACCCGGCGGGCGTGCGACTCGTAAACAAGGCCCTTGTCCAAACCGGCGTTACGTCCTACCTACCAACCCTTACTAGTCAGAATAGCGAGGTGTATCAAAAGGTGGCATAACCATCTACTCTGCATTGCCACCTGAAAGCGCTGACGCTTGGGTAAGTCGCTGCCCTTCCTTGCACCGTCGGGCTTCCTGCGGTTGCCTGGTGATGGGGCCGAATCATTAGGGGCACACTGTGAGGGACCCTTCCTCAACCCGACAAAGAGCGGCATTCATAATGTCAGATATCTTCAGTCAGCCCCTCGGGGTTTTGTGGATCTTGAGGGCTGCTATGGCATTGGCAACCTTCAAGCTCGGTTTAAGACCCCTGGCACGCCACAGTCACATTCCACCCCTATCAAAATGATTACTGCCGCTCCAGAGATAAGTGACATCACCTCCGCTATCCCTGAGATAGCGATGCGTGGTATCGTGTTCTCTATTGGGCACTCAGAATGCACCTACGAGCAAGCTTTGACGGCAGTTGAGGCAGGTGCAACCATGATTACACACCTCTTTAATGCAATGCGACCTCTTCACCATCGTAACCCAGGCATCTTTGGCGTACTTGGGGCTTCTGGGGGCCTGCCGCGGCCTTATTTCGGTGTCATTGCAGACGGCGTCCACCTCCACCCAACATGTGTTAAACTCGCTTTCAATGCACACCCAGACGGCTTCATTCTCATCACTGATGCAATGAAACTCGCTGGTCTTGACGACGGCATATACGACTGGACTAATGGAGATCGTATTGTCAAGAAGGGTGCACTACTAACACTTGAAGGTTCCGACAAGCTTGCAGGGAGGTCGGTTCATCAATTCCAACCTTTTAACTCCATATGTTACTAAAGTGTGTCGTAGCTCGATAACTCTCGCCGAATGTGTCTCCAACTTCCTCAACTGGACCGATTCTACTATCCCTATGGCAATCAAAGCAGTCACATCCACTCCAGCGAGGATGCTTGGGGTCTCTTTGACAAAAGGAACCCTGCGTAGTGGTGCTGACGCCGATCTCGTGGTACTGAGTGAGGATCGGAGCGAGCGAGGGGGTATAAAGCTCATCGTGGATCAGGTATGGAAATTTGGAGTCAAAGTGCACGATAGCCAGGATTTCCAGAGCTCGGCGATATGACCGTTACTCATATGTTTGCTATTCTAATAGAAGCTCAGCATTTGCTCCAGCTCATATTACAATACTATAGAAGTCTTGGGTCGTTTACGAAACGGCGTAAGGTAGATTATAGCAAGATTCAACGGGTTCATAAGTGCCGACTCCTGAGAATTGTAACCCAACGTTACTGGTCGAGAGCGATTCCCCAACCTTCTTAAGGCGGGAATCCGCCACACCAGATAAGTAAAGATATCCATGAAACGAAACGCTTCCTCTTCGAAACAATCAGCATGTGTCCCCACCCCACCCTCTGGTGGAGCCCAGGTCCCCCACCGCGCCCCTAACACCAGAAAGCCCGCTTGCGAAACCCAGGGATCCTGTATCCCCCGCAGTTCCAGACGAAATATCAGACTCCGAGAGCCTCAGATGTTCATCTGTAACCCAGCCCTGGCGCCTCATCAACAAGGAGTTCCAAATGCAATCCGAGTGCCGGCGGTACCATTCATCCTCACTAGCCACTGCGTATCTTTTCACACCTTGCTCGTCGATAAGTGCATATGGCCACACACTCATCACCACCTCGTATCGGCGTGTGAGGGACCACAGAACCGGCCAGGTGAAGATCCAAAGCATTGAGAGGTAGAAGAGCCATCTGACCCAGGTTTTGGTGCGCCATTGATTAATCCAGTGGGGGGAGAGGATCTGGATGCGCGAGTGGGTGGTAGTGAAGGAGATTTGGTAGTAGCCAAGATAGTTTGTTGATTCGATAAGAGCACTGAGGAGAGATCTGAGCTTGTCTGTGTCTAGGTTCGAAACTTCTTTGGAAAATGTGAAACTATGTGCGGGGGAAGATGTTAGCCAACCAGATTTCCGCAGGAGGTATATCCATGGGAACCTGCCTTTTTAGCATGTGAGGATCTTCACAATATCTCTTGGTCCAATCCCCCAGATGCGGCGCTGCGTATGTGGTCAAACCATCCCTATGCCCCAGATCCACCGACTTTATCCTACCCCCACGATATGCCTCGACGTCGTTCTCCACCACAGAGAGGAATTTCCAATCCCGCTCCCCAGATCCCAGATTCAAACTACGGGCAATGTAGGGCGACAGATCCAATTGCACATCAAAATCTGTAACGGTAACCACCTCGTCCTGATTGTCTTTGCCACTCTGCGGGCGCCTTTCGCGATGCGTGCCCTTAAGCCGCACGATGGGCTTCGGCGGGATTTCATTTTGCTGGAGGACGAATGAATGAAGCTTTGCAGGATCCTGGTTCAGTCCCTCGTCAAGAGTGGTGATGGTTACTTGATCGGATGAAAGTACAGAACCCGGGATTCGGCCTATTTGGGGATTCGTAGCTATGGCTACAGCAGGTGCTGGGCCAGCGGGGTCATCAGAATAGGCAGGGAGAGTGGGTTCGACATCATTACTTTCTATAAAGGGGAGGGTTTCTGGTATGGGAACCGAGCTGGAGCTGAATGAGGGGTCGTTTCGATCGACCTCGTCGCGATATCCTAGTGGAGGAGCCGCTAAGGGAGCATTCTTAACTTTGGCGGTCATGGCGAGGATTCAGTCCGGCACTGCTTGGGCGTCACAGGTCTGACTGGAGGGGAACTCGTCGTCTGTTTGTCTTTGGGCCTCATCACAGAGGATTCGCCAAGACCCCGCCATCGAGGCGAAGCAGATACGAGCGAGGAAGTTCCGCCAGAGGCAGGAGGCAGAGAGGATTGGTGGGGATTGGTGGGAATTGGTGGGGATAACAACATGAAATGTGTCTCCGCACAGCAGCGGCGAACTAGGCACGAAAAAACATCGACCCGGCTGCAATGATCTGAGTGGGGCCGTATAGATAGACTCGTACTATGTAGTTTTGACTAGAATAAGCCAAATAGCTAGGTGTCTTGGGGGTAGGAAGCGGAGGATAACCAAGCTACTGGACAGTTTCCCGTAGACTGTGTACATACAAGTACGCGTACAGACGACCGCGTTATAACGACCTCCGATTAATAACACGGTACACAAGCTTCTCGATAGCTGTTTGCCAGCCCTTAACCCAGAAAATCACGATAAAATCGCGTCATCGGAGTGCTAGGCCCGTCATATTCTGTCAACGCTCTGCTTCCTCAACAGCGCAGTGTATGCGGCGAAGGCATGCCCTATAGGCTGCGATACGTTGGCGCTCTTGCCATTGCAGTTGTCATTATCTTCACCACTTCTCATCTACGACGCAGGGCTAACACTACACCTCTGTCAATAGGCTCGTTCAGGCCAGGGTCAGCCCACGAACCAATCGTAGAGTCGCCGGAGGAGTGGACGGACGAATCAACCCAATGGCATCCTATTAACGATCTGGTCAACTCTGCGGAGCAAGAGTTCGCATCTTTCCTTTCCAAAGAGACTGCTGACTTGAAAAGCACGGCAGCGGCGTACAGAAAGAGGAGGGGCCGCCATCCGCCTCCGGGCTTCAACATGTGGTTTGAGTTTGCGAAGAGGCACAAGGCAATCATAATCGAGGACTTCTGGGATCAGATATATGATGATATTCACCCTCTTTGGGCCCTCCCTCCAGACCAGATGAGGCGTGATGTACGAGGTCATGACCAGATTGTTCGCATCCGCGGCGGGAAGGCGAAAACAGAAAGCAAATTCTTCTGGATGACCATTTGGCGTGATCTGATAGACACTATTTCGTCGAACCTACCAGATATGGATATTGCTTTGAACACGATGGATGAGCCTAGATTGACGGTTCCATGGGAGGATATGAATGGATATATACGAAAGGAGCAAGCGGCTAGGAGAATGTCACCGCCGTCTGAAGTTATTTCTGAGTTCTCAAGTACACTAGCCCCCCCTCTCTCTACCTCTCTCCTACCGCAGTGTACGTGATGCTGACGCATATTGTGGGCACAGAACTAACAGGGGATGAGAATGATTCGGCTTCCAAAACGACATACGGCTGGGACATCTCTGGTTAGTCTAAGATAGTAAACATCGCAACTCTCACTCGGGGACCCGCTGACATTCACAGCGCCATATTTCAATCATGCTCGGCGTGCATGCCATCCAGATAGCCCAGCACGGAGGGCTGAAATCATGACCGACTTTTCAGGTGCTCCGGTTATGGACCTCAAGTACATGGACAATCACTCGTACAACGGCTATATCTCCAATTACACACTGTCTACATCGATATGCCATCAACCAGACCTTCAGGGTCTCCACGGTGCTTTCATTGAGCCTATCTCTATCAACGCCTCAACTCATTTATTTCCCATATTTGGAGGATCTAAGTTGGCGACTAATAATGAGTTACTTATTCCAGCCCCTATGTACTGGGATAATGGGGACCGTCGGTTCGTCGCTACTGGCGGGTCTGGCGACCCATGGGAGAAGAAGGATGCTCGTGTTATATGGCGAGGCGTAGCATCCGGAGGTAGAAATACGGCTAGTAATTGGAAGGGTTTTCATAGACATCGATTTGTCGCGATGACAAATGCGACACAAGTCAGACGGGCAGAGAACTGGGAAGAGTTTCCCATCAATTGGGCGCGACCGCCGAGAGATTACAACATCCAGGCCTTAAAAAGCAACCATCTAAGCGATTGGCTTGATTCGTTCGTGGATACTGCCTTCATTGACCTTAACTGCTATCCTGAACAGCCTGAGGGTCAGTGCAATTATTCTGGCAATTGGTTTAAAACTCTCCCCGCGGTCAGGATGTCGAATCAATATCACAATAAATTCCTAGTAGATATCGATGGCAACAGCTTCAGTGGGCGGTACCGAGCATTCTTGATGTCCAACTCCCTGCCGGTCAAGGCAACCCTATTTCGGGAGTGGCATGACTCCAGGTTGGTCGCCTGGAAACATTTCGTTCCAATGGACAACCGATTCATTGACTTCTATGGTCTTATGGAGTACTTTCTTGGCTATCCCAACCCTGGCAGTGACAATCCCACCTCCGAGGCCGTCAAGCCCCGCGACCACATGGCTAAGGAAATTGCGACTGGAGGACAAGAATGGGCCCTCAAGGTACTCCGGCGCCAGGACATGCAGTTGTACACCCTGAGGCTACTTCTGGAATATGCTCGCGTCATCGATGATCGACGAGAGAAGTTAGGGTTTGTCGACGACTTGCTCTCATAAGCGTCGGGAATGACCCTTGGGATTAAGGGAGTGTGCCTCTAATAGCAGCATTGATGCGCGCTTGGTTACAGCGAGATGTCCAACATTTCACGTAAATATTTCTTTGGGTGTCTGGGCTGTATAGATCTATCACTTTTTGTTCCCATAACACTGGCGCATGCGTTGTAGAGGATTTCCCACATTATCTGGCGTTCACTTTGCCCCTTGGGCTCCCTAAAATCCTAAGGCACATTGGACCTATAGTTTATAGTGCTATCCCCGAGCTTTCTACCACTGTATATTAATAGAGATGCTTTGGGTGAAGAAGACATGTACGATTTAGACACTTAGGCTTTCAAACGCACTTAACGTATAGACTTGAGGTTGGTCCGTGTCGGGTAGTAGCTATGATGCAATCCCTCCTGCTTTCAGCACCCGAGGGAACTCTTGATATACAAAGACTCATGACAGCTCCCATAGCCAGACGCGGTGATACCCCGTGCTCAGGACAAGCCTAATCGTTTTCCACACTCGCCTACCATAGTATTAGCCCCAAGGAGAGGCACTAAGATGTAAGATCGCGCTGTATCGACTTTATTTTTAGCAGGAAATCAATAAAGATCCTTTGGGGTCCTTACACAGCAGGTTGGACTGACTTTAGTTGCCCGAAGGAGGCTCATTATCAGACGCAATCCAGCAGAGGCCTCGCGTTATGTTGCGGAATACATCGTCAGTACGCGCAATCCTCTACACTTTGCCAGTTTGTATACGCAGAGAGTGGGCTGATCTGAAGGCCTAGACCGCGT
Organism: Geoglossum cookeanum; assembly: GCA_021527025.2. Classification (NCBI taxonomy): domain Eukaryota; kingdom Fungi; phylum Ascomycota; class Geoglossomycetes; order Geoglossales; family Geoglossaceae; genus Geoglossum; species Geoglossum cookeanum. The sequence goes on from JAJDFF020000074.1 coordinate 99,066, forward strand.
CAAGGCCTTTGGACCCACGGCAGAGAAGCCGTTTGTACTTGGTTTGCCCACTGGCAGCAGTCCAGAGATAGTCTATAAGATCCTCGTGCAGCGGTACAAGGCCGGAGATATATCCTTCAAACATGTCGTGACGTTTAATATGGTAACCGCATCAATGCTCCTTCTAACGAGCATAGCAGCTTCCAGCTAACGCTCCAACCCGCGGTTACCTAGGACGAATATGTCGGCATCCCCCGCGAACACCCAGAGAGTTACCACACGTTCATGTACAAGAACTTCTTCTCCTATATTGATATCGATCCTGTCAATGTCAACATCCTCAATGGCAATGCACCGGATCTAGAGGCGGAGTGTGTCTCCTATGAGGAGAAGATCAAGCGTGTCGGTGGTATAGAGTTGTTTCTCGGCGGTGTTGGTCCAGACGGCCACATTGCATTCAACGAGCCCGGGTCTAGCCTGTCTTCGAGGACTAGGGTCAAGACCCTAGCCTACGACACTATCTTGGCGAACTCACGCTTCTTCGGGGACGACATATCAAAGGTGCCTCGAATGGCGTTAACTGTTGGCGTGCAGACTGTTATGGAGGTACAAAAACAGTCCCATCTCAGAAGAGAAAGGACGTGAAGAAGAAGGACATGGAGCAAGCTGACACATGCTACTACACCCTAGGCCCGTGAAGTGGTAGTCATCATCACCGGCGCCCACAAAGCCGCAGCTCTGCAGAAATGCATTGAAGGCGGTCTCAACCACATGTGGACGCTCTCTAGCCTCCAGTTGCACCGCTACCCCATGCTAGTCGTCGACGAAGATGCCACACTAGAACTCCGAGTAAAGACTGTCAAGGTAGAAAAGCTCTAAGCCACCCGTTAACAAGAAAAGCCCACGAAGTGAAAGCAGTGCCCGGGCGGACGAGCGCATGTGGCTAACATATTAAACTAGTACTTCAAAAGCATCGAATCTGCCGCCTCTGCCCTCGGCTTCGAGCAAATCCTCCCCTCCGCTGCTAGGACGGGTAGCAAATTTCCGATTACAACCACCATTACTCCCGCCATCGAAGAAATCAACACCGAGAGCCCCTCCGCGGAACCAACGGTAGACCTGCTTCCCGACCGCATGGCTGCTCGCCTCAGTGAGGCCGACAGTCACCGCGTAGCGGATGATTTCCGGGTGAAATCGCCGGCGTTTGATCGGATGGGCTCGAGGGTTGCGAGGGCTGTGGAAGGGTGATTTTGGTGGGGTGTGGTGTGAGTTGAGGATTTGATGTCCGATGAATGGACAAAGTGATATGATGCACATGAAGAGGGGGGGTTAGGGGAATTTGTTTAGTTATACTTCCGCTGGGGGCAACGCAAAGGAGGATATTTTACGTTATGTACTTGTATGTATACATACGGGATGAGTATCCCCACATCTCCCCAAAAAAGCATCTATCCGCGTATGTATATATATATATATATATAAGGATTACTGTAGTAGCAAATTCAAATCACTCCCACAAAAAAAAACCAACAGCATACATACTAGATGTTCCATTCGTTACCAGTGTGTATAGTAAGTATATTTCTATTCTATTATTCTATTCTGTTGAGAAAAGAAGAAGAGGAAGAAGAAGCAGAAGAAGCAGCGACACCAATTGCGGGCTCCGGTCTGCACCTCCACCACCACGCACGCACACACCGCCTTGGCAAGTTTTACATTCCCCCCCCCCCTTCCCCCTTCCCCCTTCAGCCCTCTGGTTGGTTTTTTTTTTTTTTTCGTTGAGGTATAATATACTAGTTAGGATGTGTAGGGAGGTGGATATAAATAGAGGGAGGGGAGGGGGGGGTAACGGTCGGAGGTTTTTTTTTTCTTTGTTTTTTTTTTCAATTTCAATTTAACTTGGAGACTGTGTTAGTTAGGGGACAGTTTTTTTCTATTTTTTTTTTTTTTTTTTTTGGCTGTACATGTACATGCGTATATATATATATATGTATGTAATACGGACGTGGAACGTATATATATACGTATGTACCGTGTAGATACATTAAAAAGTAATCGGCGCCGAGGGATAGTTTTTTTGTAGATTGGCTGGCAGTGAACCAAAAAAAAACGACACCAAGAGCCAAGCGGGATAAATAAAAATATCAAAAAAAAACATTAGAGAAGACGTATACCGTATCCTACTATAGTCGTGGAACTGCTGACAAATATTCCGGTTTTTTTTTTTGGTCTTGGTATGAAGCCCACAGGTAACGCCCTAGACAGATTTGTTACGCGGGAGTAAATGATACTAGCGCGCCATTAGCGCTAGCACATGTCAAGGCCAATTGCTCCTTCCATGGTTCTGGGTCGCGGCTCTCAAGCTCTTTGAATTCCTGCACGAGCCTTACGAGTGTGTATGAGGCTTCCGTAAGGGCGAATTGCTCTGGCCGTGAAAGGTAGTGTGGTTAGTCTTCTGTGCGTTTTGAAAGCCCCGTAAAAATAAGAAAGATATAGAAGAAAAAGAAAAAAAAGAGGGGGGGTTGGTCAATGAGGGGATAGCGAGTCGAGGCTTACGGCCAATGCATATTCTCGGACCGCCATTGAACGGAAGGTACTCCCAGCCAGGCCTTAGAGTTTCCCATCTCTCAGGGCGGAATTCCTCGGCGTCTTCACCGTAAATATCTTTTCTGCGATGCATTACCCAGACGGAGTAGAGGACTGTCTGGTCCTTCTTGACAAAAATCTTTGATTTGCCATCTGGCCCCCCGCCAACAGGCAAGGTGGTGTCCTTGTTGGCCAGACGAGTGTTTCCTGGCACAACGGGCATGAGGCGGAGAGCTAGGGGGGATTGTCAGACTTCAGATTGTCACCTTTTAGAGGATATCTCATGGATGAACAAACATTCATTCAGTACGTATTTAACGTATTTCATATCCCTAAGCTCCGTATAGGATGGCCTTCTACCTTCCAGCTGGCTAACCTCTTCCCGGAGCTTACTCCAGATATCTGGTCTCTTTGAGATGACGTTGAGGGTATTGCTCAATAGGCTGGCAGTGGTATCACGACCAGCCAGCAATATGTTCAAAAGCTCGTCTCTGATCCTCTTGGGATCATTACAGCGCTTGGCAAGCTCGTCCAAAAAGATGTAGCGTTCTTGGGTTTCCTTACCGGGCTCCAGCTTCTTCTCGTGATCCAGTGACTTGCAACGCTCCAAAGCTCTCCGAACATAGTTGTCGGCAAATTCGTGAACAATTTTGCAAGATTGGGTAAAATTCTTGTCCCAATGGATGAGAAGAAGCTTGCCGAGACGGATGCGTTTGCCTGATGCCTCTAGGGAGGAGTTGAAAGCCTCTGCAAAGACTTGGCCATAGGAACTGCTTCCAGGCACAAGAGACCCGACGGAGTGCCCAAACAGGAACTCTGTTGCAGAATCCATAGTCAGGCGGAAGAAGAGGTCCTGCATTTCCACGGTTGACCGGTCTCTAGGAATGTGGGCGATCAGATGTCTGATATGAGTCTCGAAGGTGTCCAGATCAGCGACCTGGCTTCTTATGAAGTTTGGGCGAAGCATGGCCCTTGAATTCTCCCAATCGTGGCCGTCAGTGGTGAAAATGCCGTTCCCCAAGAGCGGGTAGAAGGCGCGATGCCGCTTGTAGCCAATGTCAAAGTCCTTGAACTGCACCGCGAGAATGTGCTTTACATTCTCGGGCTCAATGGTCGATATGAAGAACTCGCCCGCAACAACAGCCGTGAACGTTTTGCTGCCCGTCATCTCGAAGCGATTGTAAATGGCCCGCAGGAAGCGCTTCTCTCTGATGTTTCGAAAGTTCTCGCGAAGAAGCCCAATCCCAAGAATACGTTCCATCTGGGGCAGTCGGGTCGGGGGTTTGCAGCCATTCTTCCGGATGAACCTGCGCCGGGCGAGGTAGAGTGCAATCTTCACGTAGAGGAGATAGCCCACAGCCAAGCCCAGCACCGGATAGAACGACGAGGCCAATGGCATCATGTCTCACGACGGGCACGGGGTGGTACACAAGGACAAGCGCGTGGAGTGTGGGGCGTGTCTCAAAGTCTCAAGTAGGCTGGCTCTGAGCGGCGACGACGAGGAGGGGGGGAGGAGGAGTAGGAGGAGGAGGAGGAGGAGGAGGAGGAGGAGGAGGGGGAAACGTGGCACAATTGTGCGTGGTATATATTTATATATATATCTCTCTCTCTCTCGTGCTCCAGATCATGTCACTGGGAGGGATAGATACGCAGTGCATTCACCTGGGGCTGACTACTATATGTCCTGTATGTAGTCCTGGCTGAGCTCCGGTGCCAAGCCCGATGGCCAGCGAGTCAGGATGTGGTTTTCGACGGCCTCGCCGGGCACGTGAATGGCGGCCATGGATTGTGCCTGCGGCACCCCGGGCTGGACGGCCAAACTGCTCATCGTAAACTCGTCGCCATCCATACAGCCCATGCAGACGGCATTCTGTAGGCGCCGCCTGCCCGCCTCTGCACGACATGGCGGGACTAATCAATGCTGGGCCCTTGTCCTTGGAAAAGACGATGCAGATCAAATGCCAGATTGGGGCGTGTCCGAGATATCCACTGCACTCCTATATGTATATCCGTGCTGTATGGAGTTCTCTCTCTTTTTGGGTCCCAGCCTCAGCCACGCAATGGGGCGGGATGGGGCAGCAGGCAAATTATTAGGGGTAACTTCTATTTTCTCTATTGCTATTTTATCATTCCCACCCGTCTATAGCAAAGAGCACATTAGCCTGACCAAATGCCCACTGTACATACATACACACATGTAATCGTCGTATAATCCGGGTTACACGCCAGGAAATATGTGAGCCGATGGCGGAGAACCGCCGCGTCGATTACTTAGTGCCCGGCTTCCGCTCTCGACGGCGCCCAATTCCCCAACCACGTCGCTGCCCGCTCCAGATTTCCAGATTCAGCCTCCAGAGCAGCGATACACCACTCGAACTCATACCCGTCTCTTTCAGTTGCTTCCTTCTCCTTGCCCTTTCCGTTGCTTTGTCCGTGGGTGCCGCCGGCTGCGGACATCATCTCTGCTAACCCCCTCCTACGCTGACTAGCCTCGTCGACACAGAAATGCAACGGGCTTCTCTTAACCTCCCCCAAGTTTTCAACGAAAGGCTTCACCATGGGCAAAATGGATTGGCTATTTAGCGGCTGACCGTTTTCTTTTGTAATCCCCGTGTTTTTTCGACCGCTTTTGCAATACTCATTCCTGCAGCCCGGCTTCCCACATCCCGTCAGAAGCTGTGTCAGATACCTTCTCTCAACCCTCCTGCGTAGCGCTTTGCCCTCCGGGTCGTACATCGATACGTACAGCGGCCCAAAACAAATGCTACACAGGCCAAGAGCATTCCCTGTCCCTTGGTCTACCCGTGGGGCGGCTCTGACTTCCCCATTCTTTCCTACACCGCCTAGCGTCCGGCCACAGTTGGCATTCCGACAGATAGCGGGTTTTGGGCGATTTCGGCGTTGTATATCGTGATGCTTTAGGTGAGTTGCCATGTCCCGAAGACGAACTATTTTAGAGCAAAGATGGCATTCGGTGGTACGCGCACCATCAGCGAGCTCGTGGGGTGTCAAACCTGAAAGGAGGGCTTCGGGGTCGGGAAAGTCAGGGTCGCCTTCTTGAGGGACGGTGAGGTGGCAGAACTGACAGAGGATGGGCTTCCCTGGGCAGAGTGTCGTACGGTGTTGGGCTAGTGTCTCTAGATTCGTCGCTTCGTGTGAGCAGCTCGGACACGAACGCGTAGCATGAGCCACTTCGTCATGTTTAATCTTACTGGAGGCCGAGTTTCCGTAGGCAGAGTCGTGAGGACAGTGCCAATGGTTGGACCACTCTGGGGAAGATTTCTTGAAGACCGTCTGACATTGACGACAGAAGATATTATTCCTAGCGCAGAAGTTCTCATGGAGAACCATGGTGCGTTGGGGTACCCACTGTTTGCAGTTCTTACATCGTATATAATCAGATCCAGGGGCTTCATCGGCTTCTTCGCTAGGGGTGGTTAGCACCTCCGATTCGTTGAACTGAGTTGCCCGGATATAGAACGATCTCGGGGGACCTTTTGTGGAATTATCCTCGACAGGTGGGAATTGATAACCGTAGACGGATACCCACACCGCCTCTGCTTCCTCCAACTCCACATTAGTAGGTTGCAAGCGTATCCGTTTGGGATACCTATTTCCCATGTCGCCGAAAACGAATTCGTCTTCTCTTGGCCTCGACCTTTGCCTTGCAGCAAGAGGACTGACAAATAAATCCACCTCTTCGTCGTCACCCACACCGCCTAGCTCAATCTCCAGACCTTTAGATCGGTCCCAAGAGGCTATTGTATAGTCCACATAGTCCCCTTCTAGTACCCGCCCTTGTACACCATCCCAAATCTCAAGCTTCCCACCCACCGAACTCCCCTCCAAAGTCCCCGCTGCCGTTTGGGATTTGGCGAGCCTCCGCTGCAAAGTCTCCCTTGCTTGCTCTTCATTCAGCGCCTCGATGTCTACCTCCAAATCTGTATCTACAACACAGATCCCTTCTCCCTCAGGCACAAATTTGTCTACCAAAAATCTGAACTGCTTCTTGTTGCCCTTTTCACGGCCCCCGGGGACAGCCAGTATCTCGCCCTTAGTCAAGGTTGTGAAGTTTGAGCGGAGGTGGTGCTCCAGGAGTGATTTCCAGTCTTCCGGGTCATAGCCAGCCTCCAGCGGTCGCAATCGCACGTAAGTGCCTTTGGGGAGCTGTTTAGCGTGGACGGTGATTGACGATAGTGCTTCGTTGGGTTCATCTACTCCGCCTGCCATTGCCTCATCGCCGCGGCTATCATACCGTGGCGAATCCCCACCGGCTGCCCCGTCTGCTCCGGCTTCATTGTGTAGGCCCAGCGCCTGCCGTAAAAAGGAACTCAGCCCGACTTCTCCATCCTGGGCCGAAAACTCTCGGATGCCGGCATACACGACACGCCCGTTTTGTGGATTAACCAGTCTGAACGTCAGCGGGTGGGGCAGCTGCTGCTGTGTTTCCTGATATATTTCGCGGGCCTGGCGTTCTGCAGCGTAAGTATGTGGGTTGTAGGGGTCGAACGCTTGGGTGTAGGCATGCATAACAGCAGGTGCGGCAGCAACGGTAGGAGCGGCCGAGAGCAGCTGTTCGAGCGACGACGGAGGCAGCAGGATCTTGTCGCCGGGCAGAGACTTGACGGTCCGAGAAGGAGGTGCGACAGAAAACTGGGCAGACCAGGCCAGGGATATGGGATCGCCAGCCATGTTGGGCTCAATGGATCTACGGCAGTGGGATACGAGCGCAGAGAGTCAGACGGTCGGACGGTCAGGTAGCCAGACAGTCGGACCGCGGTGCAAAGTGTGGATGTACAGGAGTAAGGAAGAAGGAGTACGGAGTACAGAGAGTATTGCTCATACACTGATGACCAGAACCCATAACTGTCTGTATAACAACTGTCTGTTGGCTGCGGCGGTCTGGAAGATTCCGCAGCTTCGTCATGTTCATTCTCGCTCCAGTGGGGCTGGGATCACGTGCAGCGCCACCAAGTATGTACATATACATGGCAAGCGCTGTAGTTGTATGTATGTATGCATGTACCTGTGTACTTGCACAGTACGCTGCACAGGGTGGTACATGCCTTCTGCCTCTCTGTGCTGCGTATTGCCTTGTACCCCTTAAAGTACTCGCTCGTGTGCATTGATACGCACGTACGCACATAGCAGGCCGATGAAAATGGGAGTGGGAAAACCCACCGCCCTGAGCTCTTGAGCGTATAGTGTCCCCTTCCAAAGCCACGGTCCAGCGCCATTTTGTGCAAAAACCCAGCACCAGGCCTGGCAGACCCGCTTTTACCCCCAAAGCACAACCCAACGCTATTGAAGCCGCTACCAAGAAATTCCCCGGTCGATCACTGCACGACACCATCACAATGTGGGGTAACGGGGTTCCCAGCGCGCCAGACCTGCCTCTCCGTGAAGCACATATCCGGCTGGGCCGGGCATGTCCCTGGGGACTTGCGAGTACATAATAGATTGGTCTAAAGGACGGTAACTATTGGCGGGGTGCGGTTATCGATAAGGCGAACAAAAGGAAATTGCCCCCATAAGACACTCATTAGCTGCGCTGGAATGATCAACGATCCAGCTCTGCACCTCAATATACGTACATAGTGCTCTGGTAGGGCCCCTGCATCCGTGGTATATGAACACCAGGGCGCCATCTCACGGCTGGCCACGTCCTCATTTCAGCGTGCACCCGATTCAGACAGCTCGCCGGGTCGGTTGAAGAAGTCGTGTTGCTCCGTGCAGAGTACTTATTCACCTCCTAACTCCTGCCCTTCTCTGCGCCATCTCCAAGCCCGCGACTGACACCGCGCGCAGACATTGCTGCTGACCAGCACTCAGCGCCAGGAGACTCCCGCAGCAGATCATCGCGTCCCGTTGAAGAATGGTCACAGAGGCTTTCGCCGTGACTACAACGCTACTGGACTTGCTCTCAAATACTCTGGTTCTATATCGCACTGCTCCCTACTTGCCCCCCTCCGCCCTCTCCTCTCTAGCCGCGACCTCCACAGCGTTTCGGGATCTCGTGTACAACACCCCACTCGTCTTTCGCTACCTCGACCTCACTGATCTCGCCGGCCGAGCTGGCCCTCCCATCCGTCCTGAAGGAGCCTATTGGAGCGCGCTGTGCAGTCGTGCAGCTGCAGAGGGAGGCGCGTACATCAGCCCGCTTCGCGCCATCTTTACCAAACTCAACCAAGTCAAACTTCTGAGGGATGTTCAAACACTCATCCTCGATGGGCTGTCCGTCCCAGCCGGTCTCGTCCAGGAGATCATCTGCGATCCGGCTTCCAACGTTCGCATCCTCTCGATTCGTGAGGTCAAGGGCCTCGATGAGCGGAAAATGATGCAAGTGCTTAATTATGCTGTTCGTCCATCTCGGGCGCCTGACACTCCAAAGCTGAAGGGGCTCTATATATTCGGGCCGAAAGACCCGGAACTGCTCTCTCACCCCAGACATACTTCCGTACACAAGGACCTAGCTCTCTCTACACGATCCCCCTTTGACGTGGGGTCTTTCTCGACTTTTAGCGCACAGATTGGCGCAGTGTGGAATGAACGATGCCAGAACGGCCTCTCGTCCGGACAAGACGGAGATGGATGGTTTCAAGCCACAGGAAGAATGCTACTACGGACGCCGTTTGCACCTTCAGTAGAGTGGGCTGAAACGGTGAGGGCTTGTGAAGGCGTCATCTCCTTTGACGCCGTGCTCTGTCGAGGACCTAGGCATAGCCACGAAAATACCCACTACCCGTCCAGCCAACCGACCGAGCAAAGTCTCCGGCCAGCTATTGCTACGGTTGCACTGGGGCCTGCTGGGTGTGCCCGTTGCCATTCTGCACCGGAAATCCCTTCCATTTATGGCATCTCCCCCGACGAACATTTCCCACTCCTGGCCCCCCCACCTCTGCATTCATCTCGCATCCGAGCCGCGAGGATGCCTTCCTCAGCAACTTACGATGGGGAAATGCGATTTCTGATAGCGAGGTGCGAAGACTGCCTTCGGAACCGCTGGTGCGAACTCTGCAACAAATGGTGGTGTGAGGATTGCTACACCATACCCCCTTATAGCGCCCCACGGGAAACGGGCAAAATAATATCTCCGGAAAGTAGCCATACCGGAAAGGCTCACACGGGTTTAAAGGTATTCAACGGTTTCTGTCTTCCGACGCGATACGGTTGGGATGGCAACATCTAATAAGATGGGGAATTACATTACAAGACCGTAAAGCAGCAGAATGTAGGCATTTTGGAGCAACTATTCGAGGGCCATGCGTACCCCGCTGGCCTCTCGAGCTTCCATCAGTTTGCAGTTCAGATGGAAATTTTCGGTTGGGAGACCTAGCAAGCCGGAAGCTAATTCGTCTTCAATCCTACAGGTGGTCGTGGCTCGCGATTGTTTCGAATGCGGACGAACAGTAAGTTCTCCCTCTAGCCTCCAGGTATTTCCGTGAGTCTGGAGGCAAAGGCCAACAACGCTTTTCTTTCTTCTAGTGCGCGGACTGCAGCTTGCTCAAAAACCGATCCTGCAAATCTTGTTGGGGAGGATATTGCATCACCCATAACGAAGGGTCCAATGAACTGATCGTGAGTAGCCCATTCCTTTGTTGCTTTCCCTCAACAAAAACCCTTGTTTTGTCACTGACGGATGGAAATCCATAGTGCGACTGGTGCAACTTGTCGCCGAGAGGGACTCGTGGGACACGTGGGATGGTCGGTGCAAGACTATGATCGGCCTCCTAGCAGGCTTAGGATTTCCTGCTATTTTAATTTTATTTTAGCGCAGGAGCCCACGTTCTACACCCCCAACCCATCATCATCATCATCATCACCATCTCCTTCTTAGCTGTTTTACTTTTGGAATTTTTTTTCTTCTTCCTCCTCTTTTCCTTTCCTAGGCATAACCACTTTTTTCTTGACAACTATAGCGATGGGACCTATGATATATATAATAATCCGTAAAGGTCTAATATAATACCCTCCCTACTCCTACTCCTCTCAACCATCTGAAAGCGCCTTGTCCTTCCCTCTAATCGCGGGGGGGGGGGGGGGGGGGGGGTTGACCCCCCCCCCCGGGGGGGGGGGGGGTGGGTTGTAAAGGGGGGGATAGGGGTGGGGTTTATGTTTGAGTGCGCGGCGGGAAGAGGGGGGGTGCTGTTCTCCCCTTGTGCGGCCG